>CAJNJA010000437.1:328-17752 GCA_905231915.1 Symbiodinium necroappetens | reverse complement strand
ATTTGGCAGCTGGAACTGTGTGTTTGCATATGCCAGGTTTCTATGAGACAGAAGCTGTCTTTGGGTGACCGTGCTCTGGAAACCCTTGAATTGCACGGAGTGCCCCTCCTCATCCCTTCATCTTTTCTGGTGATGATGCTCCGGAAGAAACTTCAATCACAAGGAGTGCCCCCACATCTTTTCTGGTGTAGGGAGCATCCCCCTCATCCTGTTTTGGCTTGCCCCCCTGCTCTGGTCGGGGCTCCCCAAAGACTTACAAAAACAAACCGCAGGCCTGGGTCCCTAAGATATTTTGTCTAAGCGTTCCTCCAAAAAGACAAACCGCAAGCCTTGGTCCCCCATCACTTTTGGTTTCACGTCCCTTATCTGTTGAACAAGAACTTAAACCATAAATCGTAGGGACCAAGCCTTGCGATTCGTCCTTTTGGAGGAGACCTTAAAAACCCAAGTATGAATATGAAAGACTAGGGCTTGCTATGTGTTTCTCCGGGTTAGGGTGCTTTGGAAAACCTTCAATTGCAAGGAATGCCCCCCTCATCCCTTCATTGTTTCTGGCGATGATGCTCCGGGGTTCTTCCAAAAAAAACGGTTCGCAAGCTCTGGTCCTTAAGATTTTTGGTCCAGGCTCTCCTCCTGTGGGAGAATCGCAAGCCCTGGTCCCTAAGATTTTGGGTTTGAAATCCTGCTCCATTGGGGGAGAACTTATGCCAAAAAAACTTATGCACCAAGGCTCGCGATTGGTGTATTTGGAGGAGAACTTGAAACCAAAATATGAAGGACCAGGGTTCGGATTAAATTTTTCAGTTGCAAGGAGTGCCCCCTCATCCCTTCATCTTCTCTGGCGATGATGCTCTAGAAAACCTTCAATCGCAAGGATTGAATCGCAAGGAGTGCTTCTCTCATCCCTTGGTCTTTTCTGCCGATGATCTCTCTCGAGAACCTTAAATCGCAACGAGTATCCCTCATGTCTTTTCTGGTGCCGAGAGTGTCGCCCTCATCCTGCCTTGGCTTGCTCCCTGCTCTGGCTTGGGTTCTCCCAAAACTTAAGAGACAAATCGCGAACCCTGGTCGGCCAGAATTTAGCCTCAGTCTTCCTACACAGAGACAAGTCGAGTCTTCCTACACAGAGACAAGTCGCAAGCCCTGGTCCCTATCAGTTTTGGTTTACCTCCCTTCTTTATTGGGTCAGAACTGACCGAGGATTGCGATTTGTCTCCAGAAAGGGGCCAGAGAATAGCTTTGAACACATGTTTTGCTGAAACAAGAACGGGCCGGACCACAGCATAGACTAGCAAGATGGGCTTTTTTGTCGGTAAAACAAGCGGAAAAGGGCCATAGAATAGCTCAACAAAGTGGCGGCGTGGCGGCGTGCCTTTCCTGATGAAACGAGAACGGGCCTACAGTGTGGAATAACAAAATGTTTTTTCGGTGGTCAAAGACGAAAGGGACAGCGCCACAGCATACGCTAACAAAATGGGGCTTGTTTTTCGGTAAAGGGACAGAGAATATAATAGATTATCAAAGTAGAGTGCTTCTTTTGGTGAAACAAGAAGGGGGCGGGCCCCAGCATAAACTAACAAAATTGTGCTTTTTGTCGACGAAAAAGGAAAGGGAAAGGGGCCACAGCATTCACTTGTTTTCGGCAAAGGGGCCACAGAATAGGTTAACAAAGTGGCGTGTCTTTGAAACAAGAAAGGTCGGGCCCCAGCAGAGACTAACAAAATTGGGTTTTTCTTTATCGGTGAGAAACAGGAAAAGGAAAGGGGCCACAGCATTAACTAACCAAATGGGGGCTTGTTTATTCGGTAAAGGTGCCACAAAAAGGTTAACAAAGTGGCGTATCTTTTTAATTTGTGAAACGAGAAGTGGCCGGGCTACAGCTAAACTAACAAAGTGCGGCTTTGTTTTCGGTAAAGGGGACAGAGAATAGGTTATCAAAGTGGGTGCCTCTTCTGGTGAAAAAAGAAGGGGTCGGGCCGAGCATAAACTAACAAAATCGGGCTTTTCTTTGTCGGTGAAAAAGAGAAAAGCGAAAGGGGCCGCAGCATTCACTAACAAAACGGGGCTTGTTTTTCGGTAAAGGGGCCATCGAGTAGGTTAACAAAGTGGCGTGTCTTGTTTTGGTGGAGGAGAACTTAAACAAAACACAGATTGGAAACTAAGGTGTGTGATTTGTCTCTTTGGTTGAGGGTGCAAAGGCTGGGAGAGTGTGGGAGGTCCCCGGGTTTGAAATTGTTTAATATGGGGGTTTCCGAAAACAGGGAACCCGAATATAGTACCCTAAATAATAGGATCCTTATTAGAAGGACCCCAAAATAAGGTACCCCTAATTTTCGGAAAGTCCCATATACCGGCCAAGGAACCCCCTAAACCCTAAACCCTAACCAGATGCTTAGTAGGGTTTAGGGTTCAGGGATTTAGGGTTTAGGATTTAGGACTTAGGGTCGCAGTTCCAGCTGCCAAATAGACCGGGTTTTTGCCACACGCAGGGGGGGGGAGCAAGATTGCCAGCAATCTTGGAATCTTGGTCCAAAAAGCTAAACCAGTCGGCGAGTAAGTGGGGCAAGATGACCAAGATTGCAAGATTACTGGCAATCTTGCTTTTGACAAAGACTGACCAAGCTTTCAAGATTACCAAGATTACCAAGATTTACGTTCCCATGGACTGTTCGAGACTAGTACTACGATTACGACTACTACTGCACCTACTCCTACTACTCCCCCCTAAACCCTAAACCCTAAACCCTAAAGCCTCCTCTAGTCGCGGGGCCCTCATCCTTTGAAGGGTCTTCCGCGTTTTCCCCACATCTCTAGGCCAGGCAGGCAACGCGGAAGTCAGTTCAGTTCCGAGTGGGAAGCCCCTGGCTTAGGGTTTAGGGTTTAGGGGGTTTAGGGTTCAGGGTTTGGGGTTTAGAGTTTAAGGTTTATGGGTTTGGGGTTTGGGGTTTATGGGTTTAGGGTTTAGGGTGCCGATATGCCACGACACGGGCAATTCTCTAAATTAGGGTCCCTTTTGGGGCCCGTTTCATACGGGTGCCGTACCACAATGGGGGCCTGAACAGGCAACCCCCCCCAAAATTGAAATAACCCTAAACCCCCAAACCCCAAACCCTAATAAACCATAAAATCCTAAACCCTGAACGCCTAAACCCCAAACCCTAAACCCCTAAACCCCAAACCCCTAAACCCCCAAAACCTGAACCCCTAAACCCTAAAAACCCACAAACCCTAAATCCTAAACCCCTAAACCCCCAAACCCTCAAGCCAAGAACCCCCAAACTGGCCCTGGGTCCTGGCCCTTGTCGTGCCGCTTCTGCTTTTCGAAGGCCGACGTCCGCACCTCGGTTTCCAGCTTAGGGTTTATAAGGAGGAGGTATATAGGGTTTAGGGAGTTAGGGGAGTTTGGGAGTTTAGGGAGTTTAGGTTTTAGGGTTTAGGGTTTAGGGGAGAACGTAATCAGGCTGCCACCTTCTGCCACCTTAGGAGTCTGGGTTTTGCAGTTCTGAGGGCAAACAGCTGATGCATGTTCGTGTGTCTAAAGCGCTCTTGATGCATGTTTGGATGTTTGTTTATGGGTTCCAGTAGGTGCAAAAGGTCTGTGCACGGCTTTACAGACTGCAACGGGGCACCTTCTTACAGGAATTCACAAGCCACGCTGTTTCACCAGCATTGATGTTGATCCTGCAGGGATCACATTTAAACTTTCCGATGTAGCTCCATTTGGTGTACCTTGTTGTCTGGAAGCGTATGCAAACAACATGCCGGTTCTAGCTACTCACGTCTCTGCGTGCGTAAGCAGTTTACACTCATGCAGCCGATGAACATACCATACCATCCCACAGGAAACATAGTTAGACGACGATACACACTCGAACTCGATACAATGTAAAACCCAAGCAATCAACACCAAAGTCCATACAACCCAAAATTTAAAATGCGGAGCGAAACCTGCGAGATCCTTAAAACAAACAACACCCCAAGCCAAGCTTGCAGCCACCTTTGCAGAGCGACCCATGGCAGCATGCGCAGCTCCCAATCGAGAGATTTCCCAACAAAACAAGGAACTAGGGTTTAGGAATTCTGGTTTTGTATGTCTGGAACGGCTTCATAAGATATGATGAAGGCTTTAATGAACCGCTTTAAGCCTTCTTAAAGTACCGAGGGATCCTTCATATGATTCAAGGTACATTGCTCTAGCTGAGGAGTATTGGGTTTAAGACTCTCTGAAGGTTCAGGCTTCAGGGTTTAGGGTCCTGGGGCTTGGTGCATCCTTCGGTGGTCTAGACCATTGGAACCGTGCTATAAGTTTTCATAATCAGGAGTTACACAATTCCAGAAGGGTTTTCGTTCGACCTCGGGTGTTTTTCGGTTGACGACTTAGGCCCAAGTTGAGGTTCGGCATACTTCGTGACGGCTCGAACCGAGTGTAGCAAGCAAACATAAACTACCAAATGATGGCTTGAGCTCGGGAACACTGACACCGACCCTGACCCCCGGACCATCAATATCCAACCCTACATCCTAAACCCTCAAAGTAAATCAAACGTCCCAATGTAAATCCTAAGCCCTGCTGCAACATTCACCCTTATGGAACCTTCATCGAACCCTTTAAGTTTATAGATAGGCACCATGCAAAGGAATCCTATGAACAGCTCTCCCGCCCCTGAACCTTAAACCTAAACCCTCAGCTAGGGTTTAGGGATCAGGGGTTTAGTCTTAGGGTTTGGGGCTTATGAGTTGAGTGTTCGGGTTAAGGGTTTATGGTGCAAGGTGTAGGGTTAGGGCTTAACCAGATACCAGTAAGAGTAATGCACCGTAAACGCTGGAATCGGCTATGTATAACTAACTATACCTTGACAAACAACACAGCTTCATCCAGTGAGGCACAGCCCCTATAACTTCCATGTAAAGAAAGGACTTGCCAGGATTGTCGTTAAGAACCTACATTCTTGGCCTGGGACTGGGCATGTGGCCGGCTAAACCCTAAACCCTAAACCACATAACCTTCTTGGGCTAAGGGTTTAGAGCTTGAGAGGTTAGGTACGAAGAATCCAAGCAGATTCAGGGCGGGTTTGGCTGGACGTGTTGGGCCTCGCTGCGTTTGAGTTGGGTTGCTCTGTTTTCGGCATTTCCAACCCTTACCCTCAAAGGACTCATATTTTAGGGCTTTTGGGCCCGAAGACCCTATTTTACAAGGCTTTTGGGCTAGTTTGATGCTAAGGGTAAAGAAAATTAAAGACATTTCCCTGACTCCTACTATAGTGTAGTATAGTATAGGTTGCTCTTTTTTGGGCATTTCTAAGGACAAGACGTTTCCCTGACTCCTACGAATCACGAACGTTGTTGGCGGACAGGTTCCAAAGGTTGGAACCCTGAACCCTAAACTCCTAAACCCTAAACTCCTAAACCCTGAACCCCTAAACCCTAAACGCCCTAAACCCTAAATCCTAAACCCAAACCCCTAAACCCTAAACCCTAAACCCTAAACTTCCTAAACCCCTAAACCTTAACCTCCCTAAACCCTAAACTGGAAGCTCGCTGGCTTGGATCTTTGCGCCTCGTGGCTTCAAAGCTCTTAGCGATCCGGGCTTGCAGCGTTTACCCATAGGCTCCTAAGTAGTTCCTTTTCTTGGATTACCTTATAGGATTCTAAATATAAACCATTAAAAAGGGAGCTACTTAGGGGCCTATGGGTAGGGGGAGGGTTCAGGGTCTGGGATGATTTCAAACGAGTCTTGCAAGGCTTTAGGGTCGATGGTGCGATGTCGTACCCATAGGCTCCTTAGTAGTTCCTTCTACCTTATAGGATCCTAAAGACCAACCACAAAAAGGAACTACTAAGGAGCCTATGAGTATTCACGCGGTCATCTGGGGCTTTAGCCGAAAACCTTTTCGCGTGCCGGGCGCGGGGACGCTGCATCGTCAAGTCAAGGGACCAGCAGGAGTAACCTGCACAGACAGAGGCGCAAACAACATGGGATCACAAAGGAAGGGTCTATCTACTTGTGTAATTAGTACACCCCCACCCCTCATATCTGTCTGTCTGTCTGTCTATCTATCTATCTATCTATCTATGTATCTATCTATCTATACACATATAAATACACACACACGCATATAAATAATAACAGTAAGTAGCAATAGCAAACACAGCAATAATAATAGTAACAGTCATCATTCTCATCAACATAAGAAAATGATAACAATAATACGAATATTAATAACAATATGATGACTAAAATGATGATCTGTTATGCGTGTATGTATGTAACTATATTATATATATATACAGATAGATAGATATAGATATAGGTGCAGGCACACTTCCTTTTAACGGCACCTGTGTAGGATCCCCTTCGTTATGGTCCACGTAATTATATACTGTCTAAGTACATGTACCCTCTATGTAGGGAGTCGGGGGTGTGCAGGTCACTTGAGAGTTTCGAGCGTATTGAAATTGAAGTACAGGGTTTAGCCGGTATGTTTGAGGGTGGGGGAGTGAGGTAGGGTTCTGCTCCCGTCACGACTTCCTTCGGTTTGTGGAGTTGCCCCACAGAGCAGCGGAGCAAGATGCTGTGGAAAGCCACATCGTGGCCAAACCCAGCAAGGACGACACATCGATGCTGCAATCTGGTGGGTAGTTTGTTGGTACACAGCCGCCGGTCAGCAAAGTAAAATGCCAGGTGAAATGCAGATCCAGCGGTCACAGTGGCCTGAGTTATGTGTGAGATGAAAATGTGTTTTGTTCCCTCAACCCAGCGCCGATGTACCTGAAAGGCCAACATCCAAACCCCAGGTCCTGAACCCCCTCTAACCGTCAAAACCTATGACCTATGCAAGACTCAGCAACAAAAATGGCCTCTCAGTTTCCAGGCAGCGCATCTGCGTCCTCGTCGGTCTCTGAGTACTCGTCCTGTGGATGTGGACCTGCACTTTGAGTCTTACGATTAGCTGACACTAAACAACCCCAAAGAAGAGTATCAGTACCCATGCAGGCCACTATATTACCTTGTACTATACTTTTTCTCAGGAATTGTACCAGCAAGCATGCCGTAAACTTGTTTTACTGGGGTTTCAACCCTGAACCCTAAACCCTAAACCGTGGCTGAGGTTCAGATCACATCAGCTTGGTCAGTCGGAACCGTATGTCATAGTTTGCGAATGCCCCAGTACCCAAAAAGGTCCAACACGTCGGCACTTTGTCTGCATGTTAGTATTCAGGTTCTAGTTTCTAGGCTTCTAGGCCCCAAGCTGCCTTTGAAGGAAGTATCTTCGTCTGAAACAGAAGTAGTATCTATGGCTTAGTGCTAATATTGGGGACGATAAAGTATTGAAATGTGGTGGACTCTCAGGGAGAAAACAAGACCGATTCATATGTTTTGAGCCTGTTGCTTGATGCTCCGAAAAGCCACGGAAGAAGGCACAGCGTCGTCAGCAACTAGGATGAAGGGGCTGCAGCTTCATTTCTCAAGCACACAATGGATTCTGAAGTTGTCAACTGCCTCCTGTTCTTCCGCATTTCAAACCCTCAGGGTGCAAGTGCCTGATTATCATCGGGTCCCTGAAAGGCTCCCTCAGCAGCATTTTTGCATTTGTAAGGATTTCGGAAGGACCTAGTGGTCGTCTGCTCCCCTCAAATATGAGCCTGCAGGACTACTAGGCAAAACCCTGAAAACCCTAAACCCTAAAACCTAAACCCTAAACCCGAATTCTTGGGCACTTCCCGCTCCTAGGGAGACACCTCAAATCCTTGTGAAAGCTGATGCTGCGGGCAAGTCTTCAGTCATCCGCTTCCGTCCCTAAAACGAGCCACGGGCACAGAAACCTCAAACTCTCTCACAATACAGGGGGCTTAATAATTAGAATAGGGTTTTGGAGAATATTATCCTATGACTATAATACGGAACCTCAAAACAATATTGGTGAACATTTCAGCTCCCATATTACAGCAACATCTCCGAAGCTTCTAGCATCTTCCAATTTGAATTATTGTATCCACTGACATGGCGAAACCCTGAGGGTCCACGGAGTCCTTGTTTATCGCTCTTGGTGCTCAACATGGACCCAAAGCCCTATATTAGGGAGTACTTCGGTTGATGGTACTACTCCTGCATTACCTTAAGGACCCTAAACTATGGGAATTATGGTACAATCCTTATTATGGGTAATGCAGGAGGTATATCATCAACCGTAGGGAGTACCTGGACCCTTAGGGAAAGACAAGGTATCCCTGGCGTGCCGTGAACTCCTGGTAGTTTGGCCTGAGGAAGGAGGGTTTAGGGTTTAGCCGTTGTTGGTCTCACGGAGGAACTAATGGTCAAGCTTTTGGATTGTTTAAGGGTAAAAGTACCCTAAAAGGATAAAGGTTACTCGGGGCTGGGACCCGAACTGTTGAATCTTGAAGTCTTGATACTGTCGTGGACTGGACCGGAATCTGGGAATGTCGAGCTTCGGTTTAGGGCTTAGGGCTTATGAGGGTTTAGGCTTGTAGGGTTTAGGGTTATAGGGTTTAGGCTTATAGGGTTTAGGCTTGTAGGGTTTAGGGTTATAGGGTTTAGGGCGTAGGGTTATAGGGCTTAGGGATTTAGGGTTATGGGTTTTAGGGCTTACCGAGTTTAGGGCTTAGGGTTGTCGAGCTTCCGAACCTAAGTTCAGAGTGTCGGTTGGACCTAGCAATTTCTTGGGAGACCGGGTAGGGTTTAGGGTTTAGGGTTTAGGGGTCTCGCGGAACCCATGGGAATGGTGCTTCAATTCTTCACTTCCCTATATGGGTAGTTCTCGAAATTAGGGTCCCTTTTAAATTCCCCAATATAGTACGGCACCCTTATAAAAGGGACCCGAAAATGGACCCTAATTTAGGAAACTCCCTATATAAGGGATTTAGGTTATCTATTATTTCAATTAAAATTATAGGTTAGGTTCCTGCATAAGGCATGGAGCACAAGCGCTGGATACCATCCCACCCTTCGCTCCTCTGTTTTCCTGGATAGCCAAGGGTAGTCCATGCATGACTAGCTGTGGATGTGGCCCTTTCTTCGGTGGTGAGCATGGCTTCGAGTCGATGCGACCTCTGCCACCCTCGACTTGTAAGACGTATGACGTATGACCACCTTAGGCACGAATCACAGTCCTAACATCAAGCACTCTTGATGGAGCTTTTTCCTCGCAATGGAAAATTTGCGGTACAGATCGCATCGAAGCCGCCCGCACAGGTTCTCGCATCGCTTTAAACCCTATAGGCCCTGAGCCCGGAACTGTCAGTTCATCGTGCCGGATGGGACTGCGGTGACCCCGACACCCGGATCTGACTACCGGATCGATGTCCATCTGCGGGTCTCCCTCATTGTATACAAGGGTGCTCATTGTAGCTACAATACATGAGCATAATTAAGCATCCGCCAGTACGGAGCGGGCACCCTCTGTCCACATCTATATATATATATATATACATACATATATTATATATACATACCATAGTTCAGGCGGTGCAAAAATGTCTGCCCACCGCGTACGCCCTGAATCGCCTCCTGAAAACCAAAACGCTGGGGAACCGCATCGAAACTGCACAGCCTACCACAAGCCCCAAACCCTAAACCCTTAGCATCAAAATAGCCCAAAAGCCTTGTAGAATAGGGTCTCTGGGCCCAAAAGCCTTAAAAATATGAGTCCATTGAGGGTAAGGGACATAAACCTAAATCCCTTACATAGGGAAACCCTAAACCCTAAACCCTAAGCCCCAAACCCTAAACCTTAAAAACCCCGCTCCCTAGAAGGGACTCAGAAAGGCCCTGAATCCTGAACCCTCGTTAGCCTGCCCGAGAAAGCAGCGAACCGGCCACCTTCAAGACCCCAGGCTCATAGGGTTTAGGGGTTTAGGGTTTAGGGCTTAGGGTTTCGGGTTTAGGGCTTAGGATTTTGGGTTTAGGGTTTAGGGTTTAGGGTTTAGGATTTAGGGTTTAGGGCTTGGGTTTAGGGTTTAGGGTTTAGGATTTAGGGTTTAGGATTCAGGGTTTATAGTTCAAGGTTTAGGATTTCGGGTTTAGGGCCCTCCGCAACAGACCCAGCTCAAGCCCGGCACCGACATCTTCTCTTTCGTCTCCTCGATCTTCCGGCCTTGGGTATTTTTTAAAAAGGACGTAGCGGTTTAGGGCGTCATGGGTTCAGGGCTTAGGGGTTTAGGGGTTTAGGGACCTGGGGGTTTAGGCTGTTTCTGGTTTGGGCCAGGCAGGCTTGGGATTTAAGGGTTTAAGGATCAGGTCTAGGTCATTATATGGGGTTCCGAACCATACATAAGGACCCAACGACCCTCAAAAGTAGGGGACTTATATCCCCTGCACTAAGAATCGTTATTATGTGGTGCATGAGCCTTAAACTCGTCCGTTTAGGGTTCTTTTCGTCCTTAAGGATGCGGGGAGTCAGAGCACTCCTCTTCGAGAAGAGGCTCCGAAGAGGCCGGCGGTACCCCACCGCCTTCCGTGGCCGTGGTCCAGGTTTAGGGGGTATAGGGTTTAGGGCTTAGGGTTTAGAGGTTTAGGGTTTGGAGGTTTAGGGTTTCGGGTCTCTCGGGGTTCAGACGGTTTAGAGGTTCACGGTTTAGGTTCTAGGAGTTTAGGGCTTAGGGCTGGGCCGGGTGGTGTTCATCGCGGTTCCCCTGCCTGGACAGCCTTCCTGTCCCACGGGCCCGAAGCTAGGCATGCCCCTTTTGAGTCCTACCCATACACCTAACCTACCCGGGGGGGTTTACTTTAGAGCAAAAATTTCGACCCTTGGGGCAAAATGTGCTGATCCACAACAAAACCCAAACCTTAACTCCCGCCCTAAACCATACAATGCGACTCAACCGTTGACATATGGGTAGTTCTCTAAATTAGGGTCCCTTTTGGGGGGGGTCCTTTTTATAAGGGTGCCGTACAATATTGGGGACCTAAAAGGGGACCCTAATTTAGAGAACTACCCATATAATTTGTATAATTCTACCTTATTATACGCAACCCATGACGGATTGACCGAGGCCGGGTGCTATTCGCATCAGCGATCTTGCCACGGAATTCCGAGATCTCGCAGGAAAGGCGAATTTGTTGTTCGGGTTTCTGGTTTAGGGTAGGGTTTGCCTACACCCTAAACCAAAAACCCCTAAACCCCTAAACCCCTAAACCCTCAACCCTAAGCCGAAGTCTTCGGATTTCGAGGTTCGATATGGGGGATTCTTAGGCTTTAGGTTTTAGGGTTTGGGATTTGAGGTTTGGGGTTTAGGATTAATTATAGAAGACTGAGATGGGAAAGGACCCTCCGAGAGGATCCCGAATGAAATCAGAATAGGGCTGTGGGGCCTTGGGGTACAATGCCGACGTGTCCAGGATCCGAAAGGAACTCAAGGTTAAGCCTTGGGAAAATGTCAGGATGCTAGTACCCCAGAAAATTGCCACAAGGCTTCAAGTACGTAATGGTCAAACCATGAGTCAGGGAATCCGCAAGTGAGCCGGGAGCGGCTGCACATTGACGAAGAAGCGGGGTTTTAGGGGTTTAGGGTTTTAGGGCTTAGGGCTGTAGGGGTTTAGGGTTTAGGGGTTTAGAGTTTTAGGGGTAATTCAAGGTTAAGAGTTCAGGAGAAGGCAGACGAAAGCAAACCTAGTTAGACTCATGGGGCTCGGGTTGACTTTTGCCCATCTTTTCAATGCACTTCTTCGCTAGCAGAAGGCAGTTACCTCAGCGCCGCAAGCCCTGAACATCGAAAAGCCTCCGCAAGCTCAACCCTAAACCCTAAACCAAACACCCTAAACACCCTGAAGCCAAGGAAAGCAAACTCCGCCAAGGCATGCACCGACTCTTGGAACTTGTTCAGCGACTTGTACATCTCTTCAGCTGCTTCTGAATACTCCTCTAGGGTTTAGGGTCTACCCATAGGCCCCTAAGTAGTTCCTTTTTGGGATTACCTTATAGGATGCTAAATATAAACCATAAAAAAGGAACTACTTAGGGGCCCATGGGTAGGGTTTAGGGTCTGCGTTCAGTTTGGCTGTGGCTGCGGGGTCTTATTTTCAGCACACTCTGGGCTGCTTGATTCTGCAAGGCTCAGCCTTTGCTTAGGGAGGGGGAGGAGCTGGGGAGGTTCGGGGTCTTCGGCTTGTGGGGTTTAAGTTTTAGGGTCTTAGGATTAGGGTTTACCTTGATAGTTTTGGTGTTCGTCTGCGTGGATGGTTGATTTGTGTTTGGTGGTTCACGGAACAAGGGGCTTGCTTTAAGGCTTTGATCTGGGGTTCGATCCTTAAGCAAAATCTCCAGCTCTTGGTCCTGCGCTTCAAGAAAAACTACGACTGCTCAAATATACCGATATACCCCTCCCCATACGCCACTGATAGACTCAGCACGGTATCTGTTCTACTGCTAAGGCCTCGTTATGAAAACTAGAACCCTGAACCCTAAACCCGAGAATTCGGGGACTGAGGGCTGAAGAAAGCCCATAATCTGAGATGATGAGGGTTTTGTTAGGGTTTAGGGTTTAGGGTATAGGGGTTAGGGTTTAGTTTTGTGTGTTTAGGCTTAGAACTCTAGGGCAATGGGGGCTGAGGTCTGGGGAGATCGTCTCGTGTACGAACAAAGGACCTGTAGGGGAATACTGTTATACTTAGGGGCCGAGTATCTTAGCCCCAAAAAGGTTAACCTTTTGAATCATAAGAGGTTTATATACGCCCCAGGTTAAAGGTTACCTACTCAGCCCTAAGTATAAGTTATTGAGATGTCAAGAATAGGATGTCTTCGGCTGTGGGATTTAGCTGTAGAGTTTGACGGGCTGCAGTCCTGGCTGGGAGCAGCAAGCCCAGTGGGTGAAGGGGCGCTCTTTAACAGGCACGACGAATCATGCCTGCATCATCTACCCATATAGGAATCCTTTCCATGCTAAAGTCGATTTATAATATAGGACATTGGGTCCATGTTGGGTATCAAAAGCCATAAATCAGGACTACTTGGACCCTTAGGGTACTACATACAAGTACCCCCGACATCCTAAACCATAGTACATGAAGTCCTGCCCAGTAGGCGGCAGCTATCCTTCCCAAGAGACTTTCCTACTTTCTGAGGTGTCTCTCTATTCTTCAATAACCAGGCCCAACAAAAGTTCAAACTTTATAGGATAGACCTACTATGTAAAGCCAAAAAGTTTAAAGTTCTCCCATTGGCTGTCTAAGGTCTTCCAGCCCCAAAGGAGGTACCAATTGAAGACTTTGGAGGCCCAAGACTGACGAACGAACGAACGAACGATTTAACTCTCTCTCTCTCTCTCTCTCTCTATGTATATATATATATACACACAGAGAGATCTATACACATACATGCATACCTACACATACATGTGTGTGTGTGCAATGTTTCATGCGGATAATAAAAAACCCTCTCTCTCTCTCTCTCTTTCGCGAGAGAGCGAGAGAGAGAGAGAGAGAGATAGATAGATAGATAGATAGATAGATAGATATATATATATATGTTGGTATGTATGTATGTATGTATGTATGTAGGTAGGTAGGTGGGTAGGTAGGTAGGTAGGTAGGTAGGCAGGCAGGCATGTGTAGATAATGCCATCAAAGCCAACTACACACAAAGTCAACGGATTTGATCGTCCGATATTTAACCCTCATCTCAGCGTCCTGGTCGCTCTTCTTGAACTGGGCCTGGTACTCTTGCAGAGGCCCCGTAGGCGAGACCTGACGCCGCGAACAAGGGGGACCCTGACAATCGTGTTACATGTTGCAGCATGTTGCAGCGGTTGGGGTTTAAGGTTTAAAGTTTAGGCAAACTATCATGGACTAAAATGACTGCCAGCTGTGAAAACATCGAAAAGGCTCGCTCTGCTGTTGATGTGCACACTCAAAACCTGGCCTAACAGAACCGTTCTTGTAACCAGGATCCCCTGCCATCATTGTGCCTAAGGTCGACTACGATTGACAGGAGGAAAGGCTTTGGAAATATGACAGCGATCGAGTCTGTGAGAACGATGGCCAGTGTAGGGCTCCATGCTACAAGGATTACGATTGCCCTAAGCTCTAAACCCTAAACACGAGAACCCCAAGCCCTAAACCCTAAACCCTAAACCGAGGAACCGACGTGATATTTCAGTCGCTTGGTGAGCTTCTCCAAATCGGCTTCCTCGCGGGGCTTTGTCCCTGAGGCTCAACAAATCCGAAGATCCTCATATGCTTCGTTCTCTAAATTAGGATCCCTTTTCAGGTCCCCAATTTTGTTTACGGCAGCCTTAGAAAAAAGGACCCTAAAAGGGACCCGAAGTTAGAGACTACCAATATAGCACTGTCTTTCTGCCCAGAAGCCTCAAACACGGCTGATGTTATAAATCCTGCATTGGTCCCTTTTCAGGTCCCAATTTTTGTACGGCACCCTTATAAAAAAAATGGTCATAAAAAGGCACCTCAAGTTAGAGAACGACCAATATAGCACTGTCTTTCTGCCCAGAAGCCTCAACATACGGCTGATGTTATAAATCCTGCATTACCCATAATAGGGAATATACCATAATTCCCAGAGCTTAGGGTCCTAAATGTAATCCAGGATTGATATTTTCAACAGTATGAGTCTTTAGTTTAGAGTCATAGCCGCCATTGCCTTAGGGTTAGAAAGACTGTGATTCAGGAAAAATCCGGGCTTGGAGGGTGTAGGTTTGGGATTCAGTGTTCAGGAATTTAGGCTTTAATATAGGGGCCTTAATAATTAGAGTAGCATTTGGGGGCCCACAGTACTGTAATTATAGCAAGGACCCCCCCCAAAAAAAAACAAAAAATGTGTTGGCAATTGTTTAGCCTTCTATATTAGGGCTTGGTGACTTAGGATTGAAGAATGCAACTGTTCGTTTTAAAGCCCTCAGAACAATCCTCAGGTTTCCGCATGTTGCAGCATGATTGTTGCTCTTCCTGGACCCCCAACTTCCCACTACTACGGTTGATGATGCAAATCCTGCATTACCCTTACCATAATAATTCCCATAGTTCAGGGTCCTTAAGGTACTGCAGGATTTATATCATCAACAGTAGGATACCCTCCCCCATTCCCACTCTTACGGGGCACATATATAAGGGCTCACTTTGAGGGCCATCAAGGCTATTCTGTGCAAGTCTTGCAGCGTGGCGTGATATGTCTACTCACGATGCCATGGCTGTGGGTTTAGGTTTAGGGCTTAATCTTTAGGGTTTAAGGTTTCGTGTTTGGTTTGGGGCTTGAGGTTCAGAGTTTAAGGTTTAGGGGGTTTAAGGGCTAGGAGAAACCGGGCAACTGCCCGCAAGCCTGTCCCAGAACTGTCAAACGCCTCAAACTGCAAGACCTGTAGACCTGTGTAAAACCTTCGAAAAAGCTCTAACAAAAGCATCATCAAGCATCATCTGGCCACCCTGCGGCAGCCCTGTCCCTAAACCCTAAACTCATAGGGAGAGGGACTACACTTCCTTAAATAGGCCTTACTAGGCCTTTACTACGGGTGTTAAGGTCTTCACGCAAAAAAACCGGAGATCGCCCCTGCGAACCTAAACAGCGAGAAACCCACCCTGCACCCTGAGCCCAGAACCCGGTAAACCCGAAAACCCCTTGCAAAAAACCCGGTTTTAGGAAACCCAGAAACCCAAAACACTCCCCACATAATCACTCACCCGGCCATGGGAAACCGCAGCCCTCAAACAACAATCCTAAACCCGCAAAAACTCATCGTTACACCTCAGAAGATGATGCCCAAACTCTCAAAACAGGAATCTTAAGTCCTCCCTGCACCCACCGAGGCGAAACCCCAAACCCCTAAACCTGAGACCACCAAACCCCTAAACCGTAACCCTTAACCCCCCAAACCGCTAAACGCCGAAACCCCCCTAAATGTTGAAACCCCTAGACCCCTACAGCCCAGATCCTAATCTCCTGTGGCTCCAAAGACCCGAAACCTCTACACCCTTAAACCCCTAAACCCCAAGCCTGCAAAATATCTCTTTAAGGGACCCCTTAGAGGAACCCAAAGCCCGTAAAAAAATCCCTTTAAGGGACCCCCCCTTAAAGGAACCCTGTTCCCCGGACCCCTAAGACGAAACAAAGGCTGGTCCCGGTTCTCTGCCGAGGCGTACGTCGGAAAAGGCTCTTCCTCGTCAGCAGCTTTAGGGATTTGATGGATTTAGGGTTTAGGGAATTAGGGTTTAGGGCTTTCAGGATCTTTTAATTAGGGGTTTAGGGATTTGGGGTTGAGAGGATCATAGAATTTAGGAAACTAAGGCTTAGGTTCAGGGGTTAGGTTCTCATTTGTACTTTTGGGGGGGGTTCTGCCAGGGCTTTTGGATACGGTGGGCTTGGGGATTTGGGGTTTAGAGTCTATAGAGTTTAGGCAGTTTAGGGATGTCAGGTTTTAGGGTTCAGGTGTAGGGTTTGGGGATGTGAGGATTTAGCTTCTCATTTGTCATTGTGGGGCGTTTCTACCAGGGTTTTTTGAAGGAGTGGGTTTAGGGGTTTGGGGTGTTTAGGGTTTATAGAGCTTAGGGGTTTAAGGGCTTTAGGGATTCGGTTTAGCCGGCTTTTCGTTGATGGGGTTTAAGGCTCTATAAGGGCCATAGGCGGCATGCAGCAACATCTCAAGCTCCGCCTCACGCTCCGCGTCTTGATTGTTCTCCCGCCCGTTACTCTGCCCTAAACCCTAAACCCAGAATGGCTCCGTGCCAGCAGACTCAGACCATCGTGGAATGCAGTCGTCGTGGGGACCAGTGGGAACAATGAAGTGAAACCAAGCATGGCTCCTTGCTGCCATGACATCTTGGCATATGAAGCAGACCGGAAGCTCATCTTCGCCTATGAGAGATCTAAGGTCCAAGGGTTTGGGGATTTTAAGTGTCGGATTTCTCTTCGACCGGCGCTTCATTTAGGGTTTACATAAGTCTTTAGAGTTTCAGTGTTCAGGCGGGAAAAAAAACGGGGGTGGAGGGATATTAAGGATTTTACGATCAGGGCTAGGGCCCAGGGCTTGGGGCTCAGGGTTTATCTCGGCCAACTTGCTCACAACTAGGGACTACCATGAGTTTGAGACCTCGGCATTGTAGAAATGAAGATCCTGGTAGGAGTCACGGTTCAGCGTCTGTAGGTTTAAACTTTTGAAACCAACACTTTACCAACTACTACCACCACTTAACTTCTTTCAGTTGCACTGAAGAGCCTGTATTCAAGGGTTTATAGTACTCAGCCTCCCTGTCCCCGGCAAGAGTAAGCAAGACCAGCTGCTACTGCTGCTACTGCTGCTATTACTGCTACTACTACTTTTGCTGCTTCTACTGCTACTAATGCCGCTGCTACTGCTACTAGCGCTAGTACTGCTACTAAACTACTGCTACTGCTGCTGCTGCTGCTGCTACTGCTACTACTACTACTACTACTACTACTATTCCTGCTACTACTACTACT
>CAJNJA010000426.1:0-11924 GCA_905231915.1 Symbiodinium necroappetens | reverse complement strand
AGCTTTAGGGTTTAGAGTTTAAGCTTTAGGGTTTAGGGTTTAGAGTTGAAGCTTTAGGGTTTAGGGTTTAAGGCTTGTAGGGTTTAGGGTTCAGAGTTTAAGCTTTAGGGTTTAGAGTTTAAGCTTCAGGGTTTAGAGTTTCAGAGTTTAAGCTTTAGGGTTTAGGGTTTAAGGCCGGTAGGGTTTCGGGCTTAAGCATCAGTGTTCAGGAAGCTGAGGGTCTCGGGTCTCGGGCTCTTCGGGCTGAATTTTTCAAGGCCGCGTCTTGAGTTTTAAGATTTCAGGGATGAGGTCTTAGGATTGGGGGTTTGGGGTTAAAGGGCTCAGGGTTTAGGGTTTAGGCTTTAGAGAGTAGGGCTTTGGGGTTCAAGGGCTGAGGATTTGCTCCTACACACCTGACGCTGGCGGCTAAAGACCTCAAACCCTCCATGACGAAGGCTGCGAGCTTCGCGAGGCCGCCTAGGAGCCGCGCCAAGGAGGCCCGAGACAGATCGCGCCGCGCCGGCTGCATCTGCTTCCACCAAATCGCCTCCCCCGCTGAGTTCTAGTTCAAGAGTTTGGACTTGCTTTTCTTAGGGTTTAGGACCTTAAGTTTAAGAGTCAGAGTTTGGACTTGCTTTTCTTAGGGTTTAGGAGTACGCAATTTTCGGAAAAGGAGTTTGCGGGTCGGCTTTGGAGGAAGTGTAAGGAATCCAGGGCTTTAATCAAGAGTGGTGACATGCAAGCCTTGGCGTAGCATGCTCGTAGTTTACAAGGTTGGAGGATCAAATATTCGGGTTTAGGAGTTCGTGCCGTGTAGGGGGTTGCTTTAGGAGCTCTGGCTTCGGGGTGTCTCTCAGTTGGGACTACGGGCTTGGCGTTTTGGCTGCAATGTTTGGGCATATGAGTGGCCCCCGGTCATGAGCTGGGTTTAGGGTTTAGGGTTAGCTCTGCACAGAATGACGAAAACAACAATATCCTCCTCTTCAAAGCGAAACAAACACCGCATGGAGGTTGCCCGATAAACCCTCTAAGACTCAAAGCCCCAAACCCAAAATCAAGTGGGCTCGAACAAACCCTAAACCCTCACCCTAAACTCTACACTTTAACCCCTACCTTAAGGCCTCATAATCATTTACTCTTCCAAAGATTAACCTAGATAACTACTATCCGCAACCAAAGTTTTGGACCCCTATAGGCCTAAACACCCTGCCGAGTTCAGTCACCTCCCACCAGGAGCGTAATGCAGGATCTTCCTCCTGCCAGAATGCCTTGAATCGCAAACCCAAAGGGTTCATGCACCCAGACTAGTATATACTTTGGCCTTGAAGTGGTCCCTATAGAAGGAAACTATGTGGCCAAAGTATCTGCTATTTGGGTACATGGACCCTCAGGGAAAGAACGGCATTCTGGAGGGCGTAGGGATTTCTGATTTGGGTTCTGCAGGGTTTAGGGTTTGGGGCTTCCGGGGTTCGAATGGTTTGGTGGTTTGGGTTTCAGGGTTCGGGTTTTACGGCTGCAGGTTCAGGGGCTAGTAGGGTCCACGGTTTAGGGTTTAGGGTTTAGGGAATTTAGGGGTTTAGGGTTTAGGGTAGGGTGTAGGAAAGACGCACACATATCGCTGGCTAGCGGACAGGCAGAAGCTCCATGGACGAACGAAGCGGTTGTTGATAGACCCTCCAAACAAGAAAAAGTCAGAAGTGCAAGCACCAAGGGGCAGAATGGAAACCCTCAACCCAGACTCTAAGCTCCTAAAGCCTGCAAACCGCACACCCCTGAACCCTAAACCCTACATCCCTAAACCGCCCTAAACCCCTCAAACACTAAACCCTAAACTCCAACCTAGAGGCTTCCACCACGGAACTTGTCCAGGCTAGGGTGACGTCGAAGAACCTCCGCGCCGTGTCACGAACCACGAAGGGGGTGGACTCCTGGACCCCGCAGCCTCCCATGACCTTAGGGTTTAGGGTTTAGGGTTCAGGGTTTAGGGTTCAGGGTTCAGGGTTTAGGTGTGTCATGGAATACAATAAAAAGACCAGAGAATGGACTAGAGTAGACTGGACTAGAATAGAATAGAACAGACTAATATTGGTTTTTCCGCATGCATGTACGTGCGTAGAGCATGCAGATGTACATGTGTATCTACATCCACAAAACTTGATACATGTACATACATATATATATATATACACACCTATGTATATGTATCTATAGATAGATAGATGGATGGATGGATCACCTTCCGCAAAGGCACTGCCCAGGGATTTAGGGTTTACCTGGACTCTACATAACCTACTATTCAGGGGACCAAATATAAACGAAATAATCATAACCTGCCCCTTTTTTGAGGATTTATTTTTATAAAGAACTCATGGCACGGACCCCCCTAAGCCCTAAACCCTATAGAAAAGGTAGGTTTTACAGGGTCCAGGAGCCTACTAGCTCCAAAGGATGGAATGCCATTAGTCCTGAAGATCGGAAGCCTGGCATGCAACCATGCTATAGTTTGGGGTTTAGGGTTTAGGGGTGTAAGTTTAGGGCCTATTTAGGGTTTAGGGGTTTAGGGGTTTAGGGGTTTAGAGGTTTAGGGTTTAGGGGTGTAGGGTTGAGGAGTCAGGAACGGTTAGGGCTTAGGGGTTGTTGAGGGCTCGGAGGCTCAACCTCCAAGAGCAGCCGAGTCTCGTAGCCGCCCTCGTCGAACCAAAACCAGGACTTCCTGGCCTCGAAGCTTCGCTGCGCGTGGAGGATCTGGCTCAAGACCCCTGCCTCAGACACTCAACACCTACCTAGAAACGGCTCCGTGTTAAGGGTTCTTTATTTAAGAAGTCCTCAGCAAGTAGGGTATGATGCTTTTATACAATAAGTTGGTGTGAGTGAGGTCATGCAAGCGCCCTCGTCATCTCAAGCATTCCAAGAGTTTGTCACTTTCAGGGTTTAGGATTTAGGGTTTAGGGCTTACCCCCCTCGACCCTAAACCCTAAACCCTAAACCGGACCCCTCAACCCTAAACCCTAAACCCCTAAACCCTAAACCCCTAAACCTAAACCCTAAACCCTATACCCTAAACCCTAAACCTATGGCTTCGGGCACAGTTCCCAGATCCCAAGGGCCGGCTCCCTGAAACTCTGATGCCTATAGGCTCCAGCCATGGGTTGAAGGTTTTAGGGTTTAGGGTTTAGAGTAATATGAAGAAAGACGCACCGAAGCACCCTAAACCCTAAACCCTAGGTTTAGGGCTTAGGGCTTGGGGTTTATTCCGGGTTTATAGGCAGTACATACACTAGGTTTCCCAGTAGGACCCTTTTGCTCTTTTTCTTTTTTGGGTCCCCTTAGCCTTACTAAAGCCCAATAGTAGGAAAAAAGGACACCCAACTAAACCCTAAACCCTAACCCCTAACCCCTAAACCCCCAAAAGAAGCAGGAGGAGGTCCGCCTCGGACAGCAGCGCCCTGGGCGTCACTTTCCCGATGCACCACGCGTTGATGGGCTCCCCAGTGCCGTTCACGAGCATATCCTGTGAGCAAGACAAGGGTTTAGGGTTTAGGGTTGAGGGTTTAGGGGCCTTAATCATTAGATTAGAATGAGGTGTTGGGATTTATCAAAAGCTGACGACAATCATATTTAGGAACCATGCAGAATACTATAGGTAATTATTCCATCCCCTCCATATTAATCACTCTGGCCTGCTGGGGCTCTTTAGCAGCCCAAGCCAGGTTTCAGGTGCAGAAGAGTGGGCCTTACACTGTGGACACCGAGCTGGTGCACTACCTAATACAGGCAAACTCTGTTTATGTCATGCGGCCGCTTAGGTAACGACCTCTGCTCTGCAAGTCGATGCTGTGGTTTGCGAGACTCTCATTGTCTACAGTTTACATGGGACTTTCCGAAATTAGGGATACCTTATTTTGGGGTCCTTATAAGAAGGATCCTACTATTTAGGGTACTATATTAGGGTCCCCTATTTTCGGAAACCCCCACATCAACTCCGGAATGATACTGCGTACAACCCTTCACTTAGGCCATCCCACCATGCTTAAACTGCGCGGGTCCATCCCCCAGGAGCGGTTCACGAAGCCCACGTCGCCGCTCACCGGCCCCAGCAGCTTGAAAGCGTAGTGCTCGGGCGAGAGGTGCTTGTAGGCGAGCGCTACGAAGGTTTCCATGACCATGTGGCCATATACCAGGTGCTCCTAGCAAGCTCTGGTAGGGACATGTGTGCCAGTCGAGATGGGAAAACCCGGACCCCGAACCCATACACCCCTCTTCCGTGCAGCTCCTGGTACTGATGGCGCTGGAGCACTCCTCTGGGGTGCCGGTGTCTGGGCGGTACGCCGTCTCGGGGCTCCCGGCGCCTCCTGTCACGATGGCTTCCACCACGAGGCCTTGCTTCCCCTGGCGGAAGACGACCCGGCAAGGGTGGTAGACGTGGCCCTCGCGCAGCTCAAAGCCCTGCAAGGACTCCCGGAGGTCGCAAACCACGGCATCTCCCCAAATTGCCTCGCTTGGAAGAGGGGCACGCAGCATGGTGCCGCCGAAGTGTGCATTGAAGATTTCGTTGAAGAAGTGGTCGTCGAGCGACGACCTCAGCAACTCCGTGTCTGCGCTAGTTGGTGCGCCGCCGCAGCAGCCCGCGAAGTTCACGAAGAACAGGTCAAGCGCAGTGCTACAGCCCGTTTTGAATATATGTTCGCTCGCTTCGCACAAGACAAGGTTGAAGAAGATGGCGGTACGCTGGAAGTACTCAATTTCAGACATGGTCGCGGCTTTGCCCCCAGTGCGGGGATAGCCCTCGTAGTGTACCATGTATGGCTCCACAGAAGGCCAGCCCATCTCGTCTTCCCCCACCGAGGCCCCTATCTCTGTAAAGTAACCATGTCGCAGCCTTTCGGCCTTGTCTGACATTGTGACCCCGCAGGACAGGCAGGTATAGAGGGGCCGGGACAGAATACAGGCCAACTCTTGCTTCTGATCCTCCGTGACCATCATCTGCTGGTCGGGCGCTTGCTGCATCAGAGGCTCAAGGTCTGCTATCGTCATCTTCCCGGATCTGCTGCTGTAGGAACCCGATCAAGAGGATTCGTAGACAGATCCCCAATAAAAAAGCTCAGGGTTTCTTAATCAGGTTCCTATACTACCCAGCGCCAAAAGCTGCCGGCCAGAAGGATGGTTCAGAACGAAGGCACCTCGCGAGAAGTCGCCATGCCCAGCATTGGGCCAAGATGCTACGTCGACAAGCAAAGACCCACTGCAAACAAGGGCTTGGGCTACAAAGACAATCCTAAACCCAGCTTAACCCACAACCGACTTTTTTTGCAGGTTCTTATCATGAGCTTTATGTAGAATTGCTAGGAACCCTACAAAAAACAGGAATGGTAGCTCAAGGTAGCAACCTGTTGTCTTTGTTGGCTAAGGGTGACATGTTGTCGGCGCCTGAGGCCTGACTGAAGATTGTGGTGGCGCTGAAAGGGCGAGGCATCGCAGTGCTGCCTACCAGTCGGGAACTTCAGTTTCGGCTAGCAAGAAGGGATCCATACCAAAAAACCCGACCAAAAACGCCTCGATCGAGACCAAAGCACGCCGAACCTGTATCCAACTACCTTAAACCCTAAAGCCCTATACACCCTAGCCCTGGACTTCTGTGTGTCTGGGAGCCATGGTCCTGGTCCTAGGAGAACAACTGCCTAGGCTCACAGACCAAAAGGCTCCAAGTACCTGTATGTTTAGGGTTTAGGTGTAGGGGTTTAGGTTTAGGGTTAGTATATACTTATAGGTTTTAAGGGGTTCCTATATAAATGCTTTAAGGCCCAAGTATATACTATGGCTATGGAGGGAGAAACTCATCCTATAGCCCTACAGTCCTTACAGAACGCTA
This sequence comes from Symbiodinium necroappetens, assembly GCA_905231915.1. NCBI lineage: Eukaryota > Dinophyceae > Suessiales > Symbiodiniaceae > Symbiodinium > Symbiodinium necroappetens. Next base: position 6,073 of record CAJNJA010000426.1, on the reverse strand, counting down.
CTCCAATATACTTCAGACACCTTGCAGGTTGCCTATACTGGCCTGAAAAGCCATGAGAGAGAGAATATATATATATATTATGTATATATCTATATATGTATGTATGTAGAAAAAAATATATATACATATATCTCTCTCTCTCTCTCTGTCTGTCTGTCTGTCTGTCTGTCTGTCTGTCTGTCTATCTATCTATCTATCTATCTATCTATATATATATATATATGTATATGTATACTAATATTTATATTATAATGTACTGCAATGTAAAATTGGGCCCCGGCCCCGAGGATCATGCATGCGAAGAAGCCAGCATCCAGGCCACGGAAGGTGCTCTGCAGTGAGCTCAACCTATGGTTCGGCGCTTAGGGCTGTATGTATGCTTACTGATTTAATGAAATATGATAGATAGATAGATAGACACATAGATAGATAGATAGACAGATAGATAGGTAGATAGATAGATAGGTAGATAGATAGATATAGATGGCCCACGCCACAAAAAACAACTACCCCAAGCTGACCCAACCCCGAACCACACCACACCACAGCGAGAGGGGAAGCAACCCACAACCACACCGGGGGGGGGAGGGCGGGCGAGAAGGAAGGGCGGGACTCGGTTCAGCCCCCCACCCCTCCCCGCCCACCCCTCCCCCTCTCCCCCACAGGAGCAGGTGCAGGCACAACCAGGGGTGGAGGACAGCGTGGGCACAACCACACCACACCACACCACACCACACCACAGGGGGGGGGAGGGGTGGGGGGACGGCCGAACCTGGATCAAAAATCTCTCTCTCTCTCTCTCTCTCTCTCTCTCTCTCATTGTACACACACATACATACATATCTATATATATATATATGTATATATATCTATATATATATATACACATACACATGCATATGTATATATTTTGCATTTAGCGCTTAGGGGTTGAGGGTTTTGGGCTTGGGGGATTTAGTGCTTATGGGTTCCGGATATCCCTGCATTTTGGCGGTGCTTTTGCGGCGACATTACCTTTTTAGCAGCCACTGCCTGCGGCCTGGAGACGATAAACAGCGACCTGTTCCTTATGTTGCCTTATATTTCGATAATCATAAAGTTGGGAAGTTCAGCATGCAACATTCACAACTCAACCTCCTTGGAAGCTGCACTCGGCATTCACCACTTCACTGCTAAGTCAAGCCAAGGTTGGCACTCGTGGGGATTCTGCTTAGTTTCGTGAACAAGTTTCGCTTCTTGGGATGTGTTGCCTGGGCTGGCTTAAAGCTGGAGTGGTTAATCCCTCATAACTTGCACTGCATCAGGTAACTCCTGCAGTGACACTATGGGGCTCTTGCGTTGAGAGTGAAGAGATTAGATTGCTAAGAGCGCAAGGCGGGCCTGGAGGCACGCCGGGCGGTTCTGTGGCCCCGCTGTAGGGAGCTGCACATTTCGGACTCAAACTCGTCTTCTTTTCACAGTCCCGCAACGGGCACATCCGCCCGGAAGGCCGGATTCACTGCGGACTCCACTACATTAGTGCCATTGCAAGCCATCAGCCTATGACCCACTTCGAAGGCAAACCCTAAACCCAACACCATAAACCCTAAACGCAGCTGCTGAGTTCCCTAGCCCAGCAAGCGGATATCTTCCTACATGGCAGTACACCAGGCCAGTAGAAACCAACCGCGAGGTAACATTCTAGAGCACTTGCTAGTACAAGGCTTTAAACACAAAACAGCCCCTACAATCCCTAAACTCCCCAAACCTAAGCAAAGGGTGTCTAGGCTCCTGGCAGCTGTCGCTCAGCCACTGTTGCATTCTTGGTGTCCATCCTTGGTGTTTGAGTTTCGGGCTTTAGGGGGATCACAGCCTTCTGGATTTGGGCGGTTCCAGCAGTATGCCGTCGTCATCCCGCGACGACTACTATTGCGACCCTGTCACTAACACCAGCATGGCAACTCCTACTCTCGTACGTACACTGTTTCTTGCGTTCCTGCGTATCATTTTTGATATGGGTTAGCATTTCAAGTTTGGCTTTGCTGCAGGCGCTAGTGTTACAGATATCGACATTTCCAGTCGTATCAAAGGTCGCTGCCTCCAGTACAGAGGCACCGCAATGGACTTGTGCTTCGTGAAGAAGTAGTTCCGGCTGTCCTCCAGCGTGGGGTTTGCCACATCCGTCTAGCAACCCACAACCCCTAAACCCTAACCTCTCAACAAACCCTAAACGCTAAACCCGAAGGCCCTAAACCCCTAGAGCCTAAACCCCAAAGTCTCAACAAACCCTAAAGGCTCAACCCTAAACCCTGGAAGCCTAAACCCTGAACTCTTAACCCTGCCAGCAAATCTCAAAGCCCAGTGTGATTGCTAGACCCGAAGCCCCACGACCTTCAAGGGCTTCCGGGATTTGGGGATGGTGGGGGCTCGGCTTCTGGGTAGTTCTCTAAACTTAGGGCCCCTTTTTGGGTCACCAATACAGTGCGGCACCCGTTATAAACAAAGGACCCTACAAGTGACCCCAACTTGGAGAACTTCCCTCCTGGTCTTCCTGGACTTGAGCGAAGGGGCCTTCATTTTTTGACTATTCAGGCAGCGACAGGAAATATCAAGCCCTGAACCCTGACTCTGCATTGTATACTTGCAAGGTCATACTTTCGATCTGTCGATCACCAGTGCGCGCCAGGATCAGATGCTGCTTGTCTACGAGCACTAACAAGTAGTGGCACATTCTATGTTATTGAAAAGCTAAACCCTAAACCCTGAACCCAATGGTGACTACTCCCATGATAAGTTGTGACTGTTGTTGTGATGGTAGCATTCTTCCTGAGACAGAAGCGACCGCTGCAAGCCATGTGAATTCCTGCTACTGTTGTTTTTTTCGCTTGCTTCTGTGAAGGACCTGTCAAGGTCTTTCGATTCTGCCGGTCCAAGCATGCTGTCCGAATCCCGGAAGACCCTTCGACTGCCAAGCACCCTAAACCCTCAACCCGAAATCCTAATCCTAAACCCTGAACCCGAAAAAAGCATGGTCCTTATACAGGCGAACCGAGATCTGCTCCTTGAGCATGCTCTGCAGAATCTGGGTGCAAGCGGAAGAAAACCAAGAACAATTGATGCTGTCTGATGAATAGTGAGTTGGAAGCGGAACAGAGACCTGACACCAAGAAGGGAATCGCCCAGATCTCTCGGCCAACAAAATCTTCACCAAGCCGGATTGGGCGCACATCGCCATTCTCTACTGGTGCAGCTTAACCCTAGGACTCCAAGTATACAAATAGTACCCACTTTGGGGTCTAACGTCTATAAATAGTACCTACTTTGGGCCTTTGGGCTATTTGGAGTCTTAGGGTAAAACAGGGCAAGTGCTCGCACTGTTCAAGGTTTCAGGCTTACAGGGCCCAGGGCCCCCAGGGATCTCGGAGTTAAGATAGAGGCCTTCATACTAACCTATACTATTTTGGGGATTCTAGTAGAAAATACGCCCCCCAAAAAACCCTATTGTAAGTAATAAGGCCCCTATATTTATTATTTATTATTTGGAGGCTACTGGGTCTTGGACGTGGGGTGACAGAAGGCCCAAAAGGGGTAGAGCGATTTGTGTCCTAACTGTGCCGGGGGGGAGGGGGGGCTGGTTTAGGGTTTTGGGTTTAAGGTCTAGGGGCTTTCTTCGAGTGGCTCGCCCAGACTCGCGCTCCACAACAACCATGTTGCGGTACCTGCATTCAGAGCTCAGGGATATTAAAAACCATGTGCATCTGGAGCTTGGGTCGCATATAGAAACCTGAATAAGTGCACCAAGGCTTCTTGGGTTTTGTACTATACAAATATATTCTAGGTGTCAGTACTGCTGGTTGTTCAAGGCCCTATATAGAGTTCAGGAAACGAGTCTAGGATTTGAGGTTTAGGATTTTTAGGGCTTTAGGGTCTAGGGTTTTCGGGTTTAGGGTTCTAGTGTTCAGGTTTAAGGCTTTAGGGTTTTGGGGCTTAGGGATACTTAGGCTCGGTCCGTTGTACTTGTTTAGGTAGGTCAACGCCTGCTCTGCTGTCCTTAAACAGAAACCATGTGATGGCCTGAAAACAGATGGGTACCGTACTTAGACTTAGAGCCGGATCCTACTATCGCGGGTCTACATTCAGAATTGTTATTTGCTGAACCTGCCATGTTGCCGAAAGTTGCATCACCGCTGAGACTATGAATGGTTAAATCTTCAGAGCGGGTGTAGCGCCTACGATGTATCGCAGGAGTCACTGCACGTCAAAACTCCTCGCTGCTTGCTTGATCTCCTCACACTAAAAGACAATTCTATAAATCCCTTGACCCAAACCCACCTCAAAGTTTGACATCTTCAATCGGCCACACCACGCAATCATCGCCCAAATCGATATCCGTAATATCTATTATCAGCCCCAATCCCACTGTTGGTATCTTCATCAGCTCTTAACTACCTTTCACGGCAAGGTCTGGAATGAAACGCTCTGGATGTCTGTTTCGAGTCAAGCTCTTATATGAGTACCAGGGGACCGTTCGACAAAACCTTAAGTTCCGACCGAATCCCGTCTGGATGTTTCCAGAGCTCGACGGCCTACCCCTCGGAAGCCCTGACTTTCAAGCCATAGCTAGGGATGGACGAAATGGACACACCCGAGGGCTTGCCCAAAACCCAAATTCCCATTGACACCTCCCTGCATAACAAGCACCAGCCGCTTTTTGCAGGGAGCGGATTTGCAGGTTGAGGGTTGCGGAAATGCATTGCAGTATGTGTGTTTATATGTATGCATGTGTATACATGTACACTTACATAGATACAGATCTATACATATGTATATATATATATATAGAAATAGATATAGATACAGATATAGACATAGATATGTAATATATATATATACATACATACACGTACATACATAAAGACATACATACATACATACATACATGCATACATACATACATACATACATACATACATACTTACATTACATTACATTCGTTCATTACATTACATTACATTACATTACATGACATTACGTTACATTACATTACATACATACCCACACACACACATCATATAGGGTGTCACAGAGGTTTTGTATTGCCAGAAGCCCAAAACCAGAAGCTTTAGGTCTTCGCGGCTCAAGGAACGCTTAACCTCGCGCCTAGGCCCTGTCGGCGTGACAAAGCCAATGAGGTTGTTCCTCAGTCTGAACGATGAGACTGCAGACACCATTGACCCTAAACCCTAAACCCTAAGTTCAGGGCAATAGTGATAGAACAACTCTTGATAGAACACCTCTCGGGATCTACAGCCTGCTAAACAGAGACGAGCGTCCGCGGGTGCTGCGTGCTGTCCTGTCGGCGAGTTAAGTGGGTGGGGGTGCTATAGGGGCCTTAAGAAGTAGAACAGGGNNCTATAAGGGTTTAGCATGGGGGGCCTCAAAAGTTAACCTATGGTATTGAGCAAAGGCTACTAAGCTACAATAATCGCACAGGGGCTATCAGGCAAATGCTACTATTTACGATTCGTACTTAATCCAGGGGTGATTGAGCTGAGGCTTTAAGGATCCTTAAGGCCTTTCGGGGAGGGTGCAGGGCGTGAGGATGCTTGAGGCATTTTGAGATTTACTGCCCTAAACATAGCCTTCAAACTCTGGCTTTCGGCTAATTCCCCGAATCCGAAAGTCCGAGCCCAAAGAAACTCATTCAAAACCCCCCAACTTGTGCCAACTACCATTAAAAAAAACAATGCCTAGACTAAACACTGAACCCACCAACATCCTGGAATCCCAACCCCTAAACGGCCCGAAACCCAGCAAAGCCCCACAAGCCCTGTTGCGTACACAGTAATTAGGATACTGTCCTCAGGCAACTATGGTGCAGTAACCCACTGCCGAAGCTTCGAAGGAAGGCTAACAGTTCTTAAAGACTTCTGGAGAGGACCTATTATCACTTAAACGGAATAGGTTTCAGGTCAAAATTGCAGTATAACTCTAAAACGGCTGCGGGAAAAATTGCTATAACCAACTGGCACCAAATCCAACCGAAAAACGACACTTGGCCCGAACAAACACTACCCCCCCCCCCCCCCCCCCC
>CAJNJA010000415.1:1894-18438 GCA_905231915.1 Symbiodinium necroappetens | reverse complement strand
AAGAAACCAAAGACCAGAGGACCAGAGGACCAGCGGACCAGCGGACCAAAGGACCAGGGACCAAGGGACCAGCGGACTAGCGAACCAAGGGCCTAGCCAAATCTTTTACAAACCCACTTTGGCCAAACCTTTAAAAAAAAAAACCCGGGACCCCCGGGCATTATCGGGCATAAAGATCCCAGACAAAACGAACCGTGAGCCAGCCATCTCGGGAAATTTTCAATCGAAGGCCTATGCGAAGCACATCTCCGAGCTTCGAAAGGCTGCCAATTCGAAGACGCACCAAAGCCTGCTGGAGCAGCGGTAGCAGTAGCCATGGCCGTAGCCGTAGGAGTCGGCACTACTGGGCAAATAAGGAGGAAAGCTTGGCCTTCTCAAAGTTCAGAAAAGCTCTCAACCTTTTCTTCTGCTTGAAGTCACGTACACCAGCCTACACGCCTGTCTGTACGTGCACACATGCATGCATAGCTACATTGGTTGCATGTATGCATGCATACTACACGCATGCAGCATACATACATACACAGGGTAAGGTAAAGACGCACATACCATAAGGCGCCATATCCGCTCTCCCAAAACGGCCGAAAACTGGAACAACGCCCCCGCTTCGCTCGTTCAGGACATTGGAAACAGCCATGCACCTATAAGGATACCTCATATAGAACACCAGGATCTAACAAGGGGGGGGGGGGGTAGTAAACAGGGCTTCAAGAGTTGGAATCAGGCGTTGGCAACTTTGGGGTATGGCAGATACTACATTACAGCATGTTGCAGAACCCTGCAGGGTAGTGCTGGGAAAACATGCACAGGCGCCCGCAAAATGTGCGATCCTGCCTCGAGAGGTAGGGTTGGCTCCAGAGGATCCTCAGCCTCGATTTTGTCGGGCTTCGGGTTCAGGCTGCTGTCTTTGTCTGGGGGACGTATACAATTTAGGGTTGAGGCTTCAGTGCCAAGGGTTGAAACAAATCAGGATTCTTCGATTTGAGGTCAAAGGTTCAAGAGTTTGGCATTGAGGACAGGAGGTTTAAGCTTGGGCGTGGGACCGTGGGAACGTGATCTTGTTGCTGGACCATGCTTGAAATACCAACATTTTATTCCTGAGACAAAGAAGGATCTAAGAGCGAATAGCAATGAACGGCCGTCGTACACACCGATCAGACTTTGAGTGACCTCTGCTGCCTGGCTGTGAAGCTTGCTGTGCTTGTGCAGCTCGGGATTGCTGGAATCAGGTGTCGTGGAAATGACACTTAGACTTTCATTGAGACTGCGAAAATAATCTCCAGCTGTTGCAAGTACTAGTGTCTCTCCGGGTTGGAGGTTTCTGTTGTTGGTGGTTGTGGTGGAGGTGAGGAGCCAGAACAGACGTGGTAGTATGGCTGAGTTAGTTGAATAGTGGGAGAGTTGCATTTTCTTAGTTTGCAGGTAGATACTTTGTCGGCTGGTCGGTCGTTGTAGGTGCAAGCTGCGCTTCTACGGAAGCAGCACCAACACTGAGAGCACACCGTCACAAGGGACTGGGCCTGTTTTGGCTATCATGTGGTCCTGTCCAACACGTGGCTCATGCGACAAGCCATGCAAACCGTCGCAAGTGCAGGGCTACCTGACAGTCACCAAGTTGATGTTGCTACCTCCGCTCACATGCGATCTGTGTGCACTCACTAACACTAACACTTGAACTCTCGCATTGCGAGAATCTGCAGTTGCTTCCATCAACAGGTCTCCCGTTGTGCGCCACGACAGGAGGATGTGAAATCGGAATGTCGAGACTCAAGGTTTCCGGTCGTTTTCCGAGTTCCACCCAGAAACCTTGAAGACACGAGCCTCGCGACTCTGCTGAAGACAAGAGGCTCTTTCGATGCGCTCAGAAAGCCTCCCAAAACGCAAGGCTGTCAGCTGAGTGGGTCTTGGCTGCCGAGGATTTTAATTTACATTTAAGGGTGCACTGCTATGCTATGCCTCGAACACGATGAAACGGATTAGCATGCCCAAGCCCTAATTGTGCCGGAATTCCAACAAAGCGTAACGCGAGCCAATGCCAAGAGTGATTCGCACGATCCAGCCTTTCTGTTTTACCAGCCTTGCCCTGCGACAGCATGATCGGTGCTGATCTTTAGGTACGAAAGGCATGTAAGGCTTGCACATGAATGTCCTTTGCGTACGTCTCCGGGCACGAAGATAACCTAGTTGCTCAGGCTGATGCGAGAAGTTCAGAATCATGTTCGCCATTCAATAGTTTGTTTGCCTTTAATTTAACGAAGCAGACAAGCAGAGTAAAGAATCTACAACAAACTGATTCCGACCTCCAAGCCCGTAGATCCCTTGCTGCATCATCTCTTCGTCCAGTTGGTTGATGCTCACGACATCCTTGAACCGAAGGCTTATGGGTTCAAGCGGCCAGGCAAAAGGTGTCAGGCACTCTTCGCCTCAACTGACTCTATGACTCGAGGTAGCTAGGACCTACAGTAGGAACCCCAGGTGCAAGCCACAAGACCCCTTTGCTCGGACAGCTGTTAGAAAGGGCTTGCAAGGAGCTCCTGAAAGCTTGGGCCGCAGACCTTCAATCCCACCTCAAGAAGTGGAGCCAGAAAAATGAAGGCAGGCCCAGCTTCCAGGAAGCAAAGCTGATGCTTGCAAAAGCCGGGGCCATAGGGCGCGAGGACTAGAGCGAACATGGACATCCTTGCAAATGAGCGTGGCTGAGGGCTTGGGATGGCCGTTGCGCTCGATGCTCTGTTGCCCATATTCCGAAACAGCTAAGGGTTCGCTTACGTGGTTTACTCTGAAGATTAGGATGCAGATTTGGTGATTCCTACACCGGAGGCTTTGGGTTGGCACACACACACTACTGCAGCTCCTCCTCCTCCTGCCTCCTTCGCCTCCCCTGCTATTACCGTTGCTACCATTGCTACTTCGCGAGGTTCTGTGAAGCTGAGCACCACCTTTTCTGCTTGAGTGCTACTGCATCTCCTTCTGCTAATTATTTATCTCAGTTACAGCCGTACCATCCCTGCTTCAGTGCTCCGGTAGCGCTGCACTGGCGCTGTGAGAATGCTGCTTCTGCCATCACGTTGGTACCTACTGCTGCAGTTCCTGATCACGACCGAGCATCGTGACGCCAATGTAGAGGGCCCAGCCACCGAAGGGGCACCGCAGCCGTTCGCCGTTGATGGATGTCTCCTGGGTTGCTGCAAGCTCTAAGTTTGGGCATGAGCGTGAAGGTGACTGCCCCAAGAGCCAAAGAACAGACTCCTGAACATCTCTGTTAGAGACCGGAGCCAGGAACGTGGTGCAAGTTCGAATTTCGGCTTGGCACCCGGAGCCTCTTTTGTGGTTTCGAGCCTGCGAAATCGCAGCCAAGCCTCATACACGAAATGCATTGGCAACACGTCCAAAAGCGTGAGAACCTCTACGACGAAGACAACGATGATCCACGTCAGGAGGACGTGTCGCCAGCCGAACCTGGAGGCCATCACACTTTCGTCTGCGTACTGGCGTATCATCAGAAGAGCAAGATACTGCATTTCGTGTCCGGTGGCGCAACAGCATACATAAAGACGCTGGGTGGTGAGCCTATGTCATAGACATGGGCTGGAGCAGCATGATGATACAACCGTACTGGGCCATTGCAGCGCGAGCGGTAGGGGCGTGACAGTAGGTGCAGCTTGACACTCTACCAGCCGAGAGGGAGATCCGTTGATCATACGCCGTCCGTCACCACACGGGAGGAAGCTTGCGAAAGGTAGGGCGAAAGAGCGATAACATCTGCAAAGTCCGATACGCGAGTTGCATATGTTGTCCCAGCCGTACGAGCGACCTGTGCACGCCCATCACAACGGTGGCACAACGGCCTAAACCTTCGCAAAAGTACGGCGATCTCGCAGAACGGCCGCACCAGCACAACCGCAACAAGATTTAAGCTATCGGAACCGATTGACTCATATTATACGTGGGCTACGACAGGAATTGGTCGTAGAGTGGTAGAGCTGGACCGTACTGGGGCGACGCAAGAGAGGAAACCATCCTGGCATAGCAGCCCCACGCCAAGCTGATGTAGACCCGGGCGCCGGTAGATTGGAGGTACAGCAACACGAAGCTCCAACCATTAACTCGCAAATACTTGGAAATATCACTTCTGCCGAATTATGAACAGTGAACTAAGGTTCATCCGATGCAATAGACTTGTAGCCGCTTGTAGCCATAGACTAGTGTAGGTGGTCGGGCCAGCGCTCCACATCCATACAAAATGTAGGACGCAGGCTTCGCTAGCAGAGAAACCAAGCACAAACAAAGATGTCAGGAACCCAAACAGCGATTCAGCAAAAGGAAAGAATGTAAGAAGCTGAGAGTACCTGCTTTGGCGGAAAGCCCGCAGCCCCTCCCAAAAATACCCTACAGGGTGTCAGTGTGGGGCTTTTGGGGGCCTTTCAGGTTCTCCATTTTCTCGCCCTGCGGGCAAGGTGCTGTAGGGACAAGGACAGGAACTTCCATCGTCCTGACGTTGCCTGGGGACGGCAGGGGGCGCTTCGGAATCCAACTCTGGGGTCGGTCTGATGCATGGGGCAGTGGCTGAGTTTCCGCGGGCCCTGGGTGTCTGAACCACCTGCACTTGCTGCTACCACTTTCTGATCGCAACAACACCATTAGTAGCCTTATATAAACTCTGAAAGGGCAAGACTACACCAAGGTACGGTCGTACTTGGAGTAGTTTGAGTGAGCGGCATAGGCTCCCCAAACGACGAACCACATGAGGGACAACTGAGTGATTTGTGTTTTCATCTTGTTTAACTTCAACAGCAGACGTTCCTTGATGCAGAGCTGAAGCGTAGCCAGGCTACCCATGTGTGGGACAAGAAGATGTCGAATCGCGTCGTTGGCTTGGAACGCTGCCACAATGATGCCTTTCCCTGGGCTGTCTATCTTGCGAATCCGAGGCCAGTTGTTCTTCGAAAACCGACTGCTTAACAGTACGCAGCATGGAGCGACTAATCCAAATGAAGCAGAAATATCTCGTAGAGGCCCTCCGACACCTCAAGTCTACTTGGAAAGCTTCCTGGGCTCCACTGCTGTCAACAGTTGAACCCGTCACCGACTTAGACGGGTAAGTGTACGCAAATCCTCCATAGAATATAAGTTCTGTGATGTGCTGTGCTCCTGTACGAGGCTCCTTCTGGGGAAGATCAGCTGGGCACCATCGCCACAGGCGCCCTCCACATCGAAGAGTCTCTTTCAGTGGGATCCCTCCTTGGGCGATCAAGCGGCTCCAATGAACTGTTCTGTTCCATGGGTACCGGCCTAGGGTGTAGGGCTGGGGTTTAGGCATGGATGGTGTAGTCATAGTGATACATCACCGTTGTACTTGTTTGCTGTCGACTCGTGTTGCCCTCTCATGCAAAAAAAATCGGGCCCCGCTGTCCCCCAGCTTCCCCCTAGGCCTACTAGCGCCGTGCCGGCCTGGCCACCATGAGCTACTGGACTGCCCACGAGTGTCCGAAACCGCCCTGCCCTGCCGTGGTACTTGGGATGTATGAAGGGGCTCGCAATGTCGCTTTGGGGAGTGGGGTGCAGATGAAGAGCAGAAGTTGAAGAAGTAGCAGAAGTGAAAGGGGCGGAAGTCCACCGGAGCCCTGGACTCCCAAAGTTCCGAACCGGGCAAAGGCTCGCATGATTGCCGGGTCCACGTTCAGAGCAGATTCACGGCTCCACCGCGGCACGACCTGCGAGGCAGTTGGGCCTCTGAGCCTTTTGGAGTTGGAGGCTCGCCCCTCAGAGATGATGGACACATTGAGGCATGGCGAAGGCGCTGAGCCAAGACGATTTTGGTTCATCGCGCAAGGCTCCTACATCTAAGTAGAGATGTACAAACAACCTTGCACTCCGCGGGGGGAAGCTAGAGCAGCCGGCCGAAAATATCACTTAACAACGACCGGCGCTCGGAAGGCCTGAGGTCTGCTGCATAAAACAAAAAATAAGACGGGCCGGCCCATCAAGATGTTCCAGTACGAGTCTGCGCAGTCGTGACAAGCTGCTTTCGGGATGAAGTTTTACAAGCGGCGAAGCATTCTTGCCTGGGTGCCACCACTGTGAGGCTGCTCTCGGTGTCCAGTGTTTTGGTAGTGACTACGGTTGGCATGCAACAAAGACACTGCGAGTATCATCGAAACAACTACACTAAATCGCGATGCAAACTCAACAATATCGCATCACTACATCCTGCAGACCTGCCGACCAGAAGTGTATTGAGTCTTGCAGTCCTACGTGAAATTGAGGCCTGGTGGGGAGATCGAAGTAAGCCAGCGCAATTGTGTTGTTCACTACGGTGCGCTTTGCAGCTGTCCGCAAAGCGGAGATCACTACTGTCACTTGGGGTCTTGGTCCCCGTACAAGACATGGTGGCAAAACAGAGCAGATAGCCGCCAAGCTCGACAGGCCATGTGTCTGCAGAGCAGAAGTTAGAACAGGCCGTCCTGTTCAAACCCAAAGCTCACGTCGGACGTGGATGTTTGGGACCGTTGCGAATGTAAGAACATGTCGGTATCTTCGTTCGGGTGCATCATCTACCTAATGGGATATCCTGTGCCAAAACCCCAGGCACTCCACCCTATGCACCCCATACACTTACCACAACAGCCCGCCCCCATGAGAGCTGCGCCTCTAGGCTGTGGATGCTCCTGTGGCTGTTGCGACGCTCAGAGCCCGAAGCGAGGTTCGCTTTTTGCGACGGGACATCGATTTGGATGACCTGCAACCAGGTGACTTGAAGCGGTTAAGCTTGGTGGTTTCGGTTCAGGGTTTTGGGTTTAGCGTTTTGGGGTTCGCGGTTTGGGGGCTTGGGAGGGTTCAGGGTATGGGGTTCAAGACTTTACGGCGCAAGGGCTCGATGGATTGTTGATATCCTTCATGTCTGCGTGCAACAACCCGAAAAACTATATGCATATGCTATATGCATATGCTCGTCTCCAGCCTGGCAGACTTCGGCCTCAGGTCCGTCTCGAGTCTCCGGACACCCCTCACAGCTGGCTTGAGCGCCCATGGTGACCCAAATGCCCCAAAACAAAGGAGGCTGAGTTTGCAGTGTAGGATCGGGCGTGGGGTGGGGGAGGGTAAGGGTAGGGTTTAGGATCGGGTCTGGGATTCGTGTATTAGGGGTTAAACTGGGTTAAGATTTGGGATTGAGGCATTTAATGCTGTTTGACTTCTCTCAGAAGCTAGGCAAATGTACTTCCTCCAGATCCCATATGTCCTGGAAACAGAAACCGTATACCAAAAAACTCACACTGCTTGAGGGAGGTGCTCAGGCTGTTTGGGGTGCACCATTCATGGCCTACGGGCTTGACGACTTGCCAGCCAAACGGCTGCAAGGTGAGCCATCCGTCGCCATGAAAACCCTGGAATGTCACGGTCGCGCCATGGTTGTCATCGCGAGCTGCAGCAGTGGGAGGGCGAGGACGACAAGTATCAGTAGTTCTCGGAGGGGACAGTAGGCAGCACCAGCAACAGCACGAGCACTGTCGTGCATATGATTCTGTTTAGTCTTTTGTGGATGCCGCCTTGGATATGCTGTTATTTTGATGTTGCTGTTGCTGTTGCTGTTGCTGTTGCAGCTGTTTTTGCTGCTGCCCCTGTGTGTTACTTGTGACTGTTCCGCACACCCTTGCTTGTTTGCAGTCACATGGTCTGTCGTGCACGCAATGATCATGTGCGTCAATCAGTGTCACAGTGTGTGTGTGTGTGTGCGTGTGNNCTCTCTATGGTGACCTCAGGATACTGGGACATATATCATCCCAGCGTACCTGCAATTACAATGGCAACCAGGCCAAGCCGGAAACCTGGAGTCGATCTGTTTGCATATGAGCCTTCAGTCCGGATTGGTTCCGGAACCCCTGAGAGCTTAATGTTATGAGGAAATGGATAGTCTGGTTCGTACACACAAGTAGACAGTACACATCCTGCACTCCACGACCACAACAGCTTAGCAGCCGGACAGCTTTTCATGTTCACCACAAGCTCCTCCGTCGCCTTTTTGTCCATGCTGGAAACTCGGCCCTTCACCGGGTTCGAGACCATCTGGCATCGACCGAGTCGGAGTTCCTGAAAGTGGTGGGCCCTCCCCAAATCCCCTACAAAGTCAGTTCCGGAAACAAATTTCTCAAGCAGATGTCCACGCACTGCCCTGGCATCTCTACACAACTTGTGATAAGTAAGCCACATTCGATGGATACACGTCCACATCGGAAATGATGGTCAAGGGATGCGCACCCAGCCATCGATTCTTTGGGCCTAAGATGCAACCGCACGCAAACTGGACAATGCCTGCGCAAGTCATGCTCATGACCACCCATTCTTGCTGCAACATCCGGGCGCCAAACCCATTCCCAGCAAAAAATACTCGCAGTAAAAGCCCCTGCGTTGCACGCTGCGACAGGCATCTGGCAGCAAACACAGCCGTGCTACAGCACGCTGATGAAGACACGCAAAGAACATACCAACAACAGCGTGCAGCAAAGTGCCTGCCAAGTGAAGGAGCGCTCTTTTCCCATGGCCTTGTTTCACGCATCCTGCTGCATGCACATGCATTGCGCACCCCGTCTACACAAGGCAGCATCGACTAGCGCGAATGATTGTTGCGGCGGGAAAAGTGCCATGCCACTTGGGTCGTGGCCCAAACACAAGACCACTGCATCTTGGACTTGAACGTCCGCTGACCAAGGAAAACGCCTCACACAAGGAAACTTGCCAGTAGCAAGCTTTGAGGGCCCGCGCTTGGAATTGATCAGGGGATGACCCACAGTCTCCATTCACCCGCCCGGGCCGAATCGCTGGTGGTGTTCCAACAGCTCAGCTGCAAGTAACTCGTGGCTTGCATAAAAACTTTGTTTCCAGCTGCTGGGAGCCTGGTGCAGCCTCACGCGCAGCCCGAACCTCCTGCCTTTCCTTTCGCCTCAATCGCAGCCGGTGCCCGAACCCGAGCCTCCAAAGGCACTGTGCTGCTGCATGTGCCCGCAGCTTCTGGTGGAGCATGCGCAGATGCTCCTCCAATGCCAACACGTCTGGCACATGCAATTTCCTGGTCCAAGCTCAGGCCCCTCAACTGGGTCCATGTCTCGAGGTTGGCGAAAAACCCGGGCTGTCCTGCCACAAAGACCCTGCGAATCAGCTTCCACGCCATGGTGCAATTATCCAAGACAGACCATACTTCTGTTGTCCGCATTCAAGCCTGTGCTCTGTCCAACCACTTTGGGCCCTGCACGGCCGTTCTCCTTAACGGAAAGTGAACCCAAGCGCTTCAAGAGCATCTTGACCAGTAGCAGCTGCATGCTTTGTTCCGTGCCCACCGCCGTCTGCAAGGTCACATCCTTTAGTCCTTTAGACTGCGGCCAAGAAGCCACGACTCCTTCAGACACTTCGCCACAGCAAAATGCTGCTCCCGACGCCCGAAAAGGATGGCCACCAGAACCTGTGGCTCGATGTTCGCAAGCTTGTGGTTCAGGTCCTGCAAATCGCCACATCGACCAGTGCGAAACAACACGGGCGCCTTATAACGGCGCTCACCGAAGCTGCCTTTCAAGCTGTCCAAATACGCCTTCTTCTTGGCCTCGCGGTCGCTGCCTCCTGCGTCTCCGAGATCAAAGAGAATTTAATAGTCATTAATAGTGCATTGCGCTCACACGATCTCAGATTTGATGTCGGAGGCCGTCAGATGGATCAAGAACCGTGCGAATGAACTAGCTTGCACCCAGTGCACTTGAAGTCCATTCTGGACAACTTCTCGAGCTTCCAGCATGCATTCGCCTTCTTTCTCGGGATCCTCGCCGAGCAACTTGAGTGCAGCGATCCCGCACCATCTGGATGCCGGAATCTTCTGACCCGGCACGACAAATGGCAAGCCCGTCGCGTCTTGGGCACAGGGTATAGGCCCCAACGTGGTCAAGCTAAAATTGTCCGGCACGTACTCCAGGAACCACTTCTTGTTTGACGTGATTTCCGGTAGGTTCGGAGCCGCAAGTCTCCGAGAGACGGTCAGACAGGAACAGCCAGCACGGAAGTGCACTCTCTTTTTTCTGGTTGGAGAACTCGTGCTCTGCGGCCTTGATACGCACTCCGGGCTCCTTCAAACACGCCCATGATCAGAAAGAACTGTCCAAAACCTTGGGCCTCAAAAACACTCTACTTGACACGCATCAGCACAAGCAAGCGCGCAAGGACGAATTGTCCTGGTCCTCTCACACACGACGGATATGTCCAGGCATGCTAACAATCTGTCACACACAACCTGCTCAGGCAGCCCCGTTGTTACAGCTCATGCTCTGCATGTCCCGGAAAGTGCACCAGGACATTTCGTCCTGGTGCTCTCCCCATAACTTCCAAACTGGATGCGCTGAGACGATGCAAAACAAACGAATCCTTTCCTCCCCGGCGCAGTGGGACGCATCCCCTGGAAACCACTCTTTTCAAGCTCAGAAGCGGAAACGCCTATGGTCCTATGGCTGTTCAATACTCCGAAGCCATCTTATACAATCACGCACGTTTGGTGTTTGGACAACACACGGCCTGTCGAGGCAGACTACGAAACGACCCTTGCGCAACGTCAATGTACTCGAGTTGCGTTCACAGGGCCTGTGAATTGCCCTGAGGCGCCATCAGCTTTCAGGCGGCGTACATCGAAATGACGATGTGTCAGACCGTCCACCATCGCATTGATGGTACGTTCGTCCATCCTCACGTCGATCCAGGCTGTCTGCATATGCCTGCCACCAAGACATGCAAGTAATGTCTCGAAGCTGGTGCTGCCCCCGGTAAGACACATCGCATGACCATGCCCGCTGCGGCGGACTCGTTGCTGCGACCCAGGAAACATGCCCCGACAAAAATCGACAACGGGCCTGCAGTGAAAGTGCTTCGAGCTTCTCAGGGTTTTTTCGCGCCGGTGACCTCCGCTTGCTGCATGCCTGGACATGCATGACTAAGCATGCGGCGGCCTCAGCTCGCCGTCGTTTTGCTGACCCTTCAACACTGGGATCTTCCTCTTGAGGCTGCCGCCTGTTCTCAAGAACGCCATTTCCTGCAGCAGCACCATACATCTTTGCCACGTTTCCCCCGCTTGTTTTCGCAGACGGGTCCTTCGCCTTCTCATCAGCGTCCCGGCAAACCATGAAAGATTTCGAGAAATCATGATCCAAGTCCTTGGGTCGTGTATTCTCAGTGACCCGCCCCAGATCATGGACATTGACCGTTACATCTTACCCCCATGTCTCCAGCTTTGCAACTGTGGTGCGCGGATACTGGCGCCAAGTGCCATGCCTCTGCGATGGTCCCTGCAATCTTGTACTTCTCAAACCGTTTGGCAACGGCCGTGCCCTCCTTCTTTGGGTTGTCTTTTTGAAAGGACACACGCCACTGGGCTGACCACTCAACGCACCTCGTGTCAGAAACTGTCCGGTCCTGTATTGTTGATGCTGCCCTGTTACCCTGTTCCCTGAGTCGAAGCCCTCAAGGCGCTCACCCCTGTGCAGCCTTCAGCCAACAGCATTACGTATGGCCTTGCTCTTCTTGTGTTGTCCATGCACCTTTGCCACAATAAACTCCGACATATTGAAAGCATGACATGCTCATTATTTTTCGCGGGTGATGTCTTCTTTGACGTCGCTTCTGAGGCCGTTAACACGCAAAGCAAGATACTACAGGCTTGTGACTGATACACTGCAAGCTCGGAAGCCAAAGCATCGGCCCTTGCATGGTTAAAACAAAACCAGCTGCAGATGCCTGGCGCCAAAGCAGCAGCTCTTGCTCCGCTCAATTCGGCATTGTAATATGACACACCTGGCACAACACGACAACGCTCTGCCGGGCCCGCCAGAGCAAACACTTTTTGAAGCTGGCTGCTGGTGTCTCGTTGTTCGGGCGCTCAAGAAGGTCTCTTCGACGACAGCTCGGCGGCGGCAACGCTGCATGGTCACACTGCCCCATCCATCAAGTATTCAATCGCCGGGATCGTGTACGTAGGCCCTAACTGCCCGCGTCCTTCCTGGCCTCGTTTGACCTTCTCCGCCTCCAGGCTAGACTGGTAGTCCTTCACGCTGATCTGCACAAGCACAAAGTCTTGGATCCAGCTTGCATTACCCGGTGCCGCATGCCGGGGGGTGGTGTAGGGGGCCCCACCCAAGCCAGATAAGGTTGATAAGGGTACGGGAAAAAGAAGTTGCGGACCTAAGTTACCGGCAAACTGAACATATCCTTAGTTACTGCAGAGCACCCCATCCCTGAGGCCAAAATGAGGTCCTAAGGGGGCGTTTGGAGGCCTGCGGCCCCCTTCCACGGCCCCCATCTCCAAAACGTATCGTAAGAAAACTTATATGGGGGCGTCTCGAGAAATCTTATCTACGTACATGGGCATTTTTTGTTACACCAGAGAAAAAAACATCCCGAGGCAAATACGTGCCCCGTGGCATCTCGGTGCGAATTGGCGCCCCGGGGGGGGACCGAAAAGGGCCCCGGTTCTTGGCATCATAAGCACAACCATCAAAGTCATATGCATCATGGGCATCTCGGGCATCATGACGCTGCAAATTTGCAGTGCGCGGTTCCGGCAAGCCGCTTTAAATGGCCATTCCTGCAAAGGCCTTGTGCGGAAACGACTTTTCGAGGGGTTACCTGATGCTACTATACCGGGACAATATTTTCAGAAGCTACACAAATTAGTGATCGATCCTCCCGGCGTCAAAGCATGAGCACGTCAAACAGATCATATCAGCCAATGTCACCCTCCCCGGTCCCTGGTAAACCCAGTGATGTCCTGGAGACCGACGAACAAAGCTGCTTCAAGTTGAAACCGAAACAAGAACCGATCAAAACACAGATCAAACCGAAACAGAACAACATCCAACCGATCGTGTACTGGGTTTAGGTACTGGGGTTAGGGACTATACAGGAAATCAGTGAAACGTTGCGAAAGCCGAGAAGCCGGGGAGCATGCGTGCAATTAATTCCCGGATCACTCGTCCTCCTTGTGCCATCTCAGAAGCCCTGAACACTGAACCCAAAACCTAAATCCCTGAACGCTAAATAGCCGCTAAGTACTCTTTCACCCACTTTATAGACCCTAAACCCACATCCCTCACCCTACTTACTAAGTGCAGTTTTCGCGGTAAAAATTCACGCAATTATTTACCGGAAAACTCGGTCCGAGAGAGGGAGGGGCGGGAGGGGAGGGAGGGGAGGGAGGGGAGGGAGGGAGGGAGGGAGGGAGGGAGGGAGGGAGGGAGAGAGGGAGGGGAGGGAGAAAGGGAGGGAGCGAGCGAGACCAAAACCCATGGAAACGCAGCATTTTTCAAGGGCACAAAGTCAGACGTCACAAGTGAGACAAATACAGAAGTCACAAATGAGACAAAACAGAAGTCACAAGCGACCTCTCTTCCCTCGTCGCAGTCATTCGTGCCCTGCCAAAGTGTGTGTTTGTGTGTTTGTGTGCCTGTGGGTGTGTGTGATTGTTGTTGCTGCTGCTGTTGTGGTTGTAGTGGTCATGTTGCTGCTTTTCTACGTATGGTTGCGGTGGTGTTGCCACAGTTGCCGCTGACTCGATGCCGTAATGGTGATGACGGGGAGGATGAGTGTGCTGGTGGCGGCATCGGTTTGGCCACTGTTGCCGGTGCTAAAAGTAGTGGTGTTATGGGTGTCATTCTCATCGTGACAGCCATCTGAATGGCAAGTGACTGCAACATGTAAACTAGTATGGATGCCCCGCTCGCAGACTGCGACATGGCTTTCATACACACCTCGCCAGTTGGCGCAAATAACTGCAGCAAAACTCCCGGCACCTAGGTAGACTTAAACTCGTAGAGAACATAGCTGCCCAAACACGATTCCATGCAGATAGTCATTGTTTTTCGCGATGTCAGCCAGTGTGTGCCCAAATGGCGCAACACGGCGTCATGTCCGCTGCCAGACAGCCGGGTTCGAGTTTGGCCACGAAAACTTAACAAGGAAACTAGACGATCAGTGGAGACCTCAGATAGCTCCTGCATCCCACCTGCATACTTGTGGAGGCCGCGCGTAGACTAGAAATTGCGAATAAAAGCTATGTGGGAAGCTCATAAAACAAAAAAACAATCGGCACCATTGAAGGCTGTTTAGACACAGACATCTGCAAGAAAACATCATGAAATGAATGAAAAATAGACCGGACAAAGAAGTATGTATGCGTGTATGTGTATATATATATACAGGCATATAACAATATGTTAAATGCAAGTGTGTTTTCGTATATGTATGTATACATGTATTTGTATGTATTCATACATATATATATATACACACACACACAGGTATGTACTTATGTGTTATACACATATGTGCATACGTGCACTTCTTCGAGACATACATACATGCAGTTACATGCATGCATGCATGCATGCATGCATGCATACATACATACATACATACATACATACATACATACATACACACATACACACACACATACATACAGACATTACATAGATACATAAATACACAAATACATACATAAATACACAAATACATATATAGAAACATAAATACATTCGTGCAAACATATGTACATGCATACATACATACATACATACATGCATGCATGCATGCATGCATACATGCATACATGCATACAGGCAGACAGACAGACAGACAGACAGACAGACAGACCGACAGACCGACACACCGACAGACCGACAGACCGACAGACGGACAGACGGACAGACGGACAGACCGACAGACGGACAGACGGACAGACGGACGGACGGACGGACGGACGGACGGACGGATAAATGTACGAGTAGGTACGCTATGTACATACAGACAAGCAGTGATGTATCTGTCTTCATACCTCGTACGGAATATCGATCACGAGGCTTAGCCGGAAAGCTCGAGCCCACGGTTGGAAAAGTCTGACATATGCACAAGGCCCTGTTGAGGGCACTGCTGCTATGTCGGCGACCGAAGATCTTCATAATCATGGCAATACCAACGCATGGCATCCTCATGGCAAATCTCATGAAGTCTTGGTAGTCATTGCGACAATACTGTGGCGCGGTTCTCTCGACTAGGGTCCCTTTTTTCCGTACCCTTGACACCCCCTCCATGTGGCAACTTATTGGGAATGCCTCTCTCAGGAGTCCCGCCTTCAAGCTAGCCATGATGAACCCATACATGAAACCCACCTCAGCCCCATGGAACCCCTATGATCTAACTACGTATGTTCGTGGTGACTGTAGCTCATAGCAGGACCTGCAGAACGAACCAGCATTTCCGAAAGCCGTATTGAAGTTCGAGAGCAGTGGACAGTTCAGGTCACCGGCACAGCTGCACTACCTACCGAAACTGTAAACGTGGGCTGCGCACCTCACCCTCGAGCCATCCCTGACTTAAAAAGCATCTGCAGCATGCAAGGCTTAAGGCTTTGTGCGAGGATTATGCAGCAACTTGGGTGGTTTGGACCTGGCGATGAGAGAATCCAGCTTTGCATGCTTCGGGTTTCGAGTCTGGCACATTGGGTTCATGGGTAGACCAGGAGCAAGGGCTAGGAGAAAGGCTTTGGGTGTCAGGGTATCGTCTCCAAGCGTAGGCCCCCAAAGACCTGGCATCACAAACATACCGAGTCAAGTGAAACATAACCCAAAGATGGAACCCACCAAGGCACTGGGTGGAGGGCGAGGGCAGCGAAAGCAGTTGTAGCAAAGCCAGGCATGATCCGGTTGGCGCATGCCCGAGTTCGCCACTGTGACTGCAGGACGTGCTCTCTCGCGTCCCTTTTCTTTCCTTGGCCTTACATCGTTACGTTGCACTGCGTAAACTATATCACATTGCAGTACACTACATTGCATTAGATTACATTCTGGTGCGTTACACTGTGCTACATCGCATTGCATTTGATTGCATGATGCAATTGCATGTGTGTATGTATCTACGTGGTTATCTATTTATCTGTGTACGTGTGTATCTATGTATGACTGTTTGTATGTCGGTCTGCATCCTGTCTGTACGTCTGTCTATATGTATGTATGCATGTATGTATGTACGTACGTATGTATGTATGCATGTACGTCGGTATGCCTGTATGTCTGTATTTATGCCTTTATGCTTGTATGTGTATGTGTCTGTACGTGTGTGTGTGTGTGTAAGCATATGCGTACGGGTATGTTTATGCAAATGTATTTGCAGATATAGATGCAGATGTACATGTATATGCGCATGTGCATATATAATTGAAAAACTATGTAGATGTAGATGTACTCATACTTATGCGCCAATCCATAAACGTATACCATGCCTGCACGAATGAACGAGCGTGTCTGCCCGCCTGCCAGCCTGCCTGCGTGCTGTACACCTTTCCACAGCTGGGGATCTAAGTACGGGCATGTACCTAACATACATCGTTATGTACATACATACATACATACATACATACATACATACGTACACGCCCACCTACCAGTACCTTCCTGCCTAGCTGACTCGCTGGCTAGCGAGCTAGCTAGCTTGCTAGCTACGGCCTACTTACCTACCTACTTACCTAC
>CAJNJA010000404.1:368-18438 GCA_905231915.1 Symbiodinium necroappetens | reverse complement strand
TACTACG
Source organism: Symbiodinium necroappetens (assembly GCA_905231915.1). Classification (NCBI taxonomy): domain Eukaryota; class Dinophyceae; order Suessiales; family Symbiodiniaceae; genus Symbiodinium; species Symbiodinium necroappetens. Next base: position 18,431 of record CAJNJA010000404.1, on the reverse strand, counting down.
ACGACCACGACCACGACCAAAGTTCGTAGCTGTGCTAAGGAATCCCTGCCGAAAAAGAGACCGAGGTTGGATGAGGCCGGTTTTTATGGTTTTGTTTTTCAGGTTCACGCTTTACGGGGTTGAGGGTTTAACTTGTTATTGGGAGTTCAGGGCTGTGGAAATGGAGCTTTAAATTTACAGTTTGGAAGGCTCAACCCTGAACCTTTCACCATGTGTCCTACAAACAGTACGTAAAACGTGTACTGGGTTGAAAGAATTTTTCTAATTGATGGTGCACACCTACCTTCAGAGCCTTTTACCTCGGTCCCAACTTCCCCTTGTAGGAACCCTTGTGTGGCTCAAGTACCCAATAACTAGGTACTTTGGGGTGTCAATAAGGATCACTATAGGCAAGGACTCTGGTAATATACAATTTTTAAACCCTTAGGACTTCTCTTCTAAACCTTTAAAACATGCGCGCCGCCCCACCCACGCCAAGCCAGCATCCTGGTGATAAATGTTCCACCTAAAAAAATCAAGATCTATCAAGGGAGACAGTTCTTTGAGAAGCGTCCACTTCTCTAGCACGATGCCGTCGCTTCCGTGCGCAGGGTTTTTGTCAGTGTGCATTATGTTGCGGCATTGTTGCGTGCTGCTGTGTGTGTGTGTGTTTGTTTTTGTGTGCCGGTAACGGTCTGCAATTCTGCAATCCTTGGTCAGGTGCCTTTGCATGTGGCGCGCGCAAGAATTCTGGAAGCTTGGGAATGGACACCGAGCCAACTGCCGATCCTGCAAAGCAGGCAAAGAAGCCTGATGCTGAAACTGATGAACCCATGACAAGCTCCCGCCCGGCTGCGGGGAAGGGTACAGCGCTTTCCCTTGCTGAAACGGAGGGAGCTACCCCACGCCCAATACATGGAGAAGATCGTATCATCCTCCGCACCCATGCCTTCTCAACTCTTTCCTTCGCTGATTTGATTGCGCAACAAGGCCTGGAGGCGCGGCTGGGAAGCCGTCATTGGTATTTGACACACACAAAACAAACACACACACACAGAGACACACACACACAACCACAACATACAACACACACACACAACATACAACACACACACACACACGCAACACACACACACACACACACACGCAACACACACCAACACACACCAACACACACAACACGCAACACACACCAACACACACAACACACACACCAACACACACAACACACACAACACACACAACACATACCACACACACACAACACACACAACACACACACACAACACACACACACAAAACACACAACACACACGCACACACAAAACACAACACACAACACACACAACACACACACAACACACAACACACACACACACAACACAACACGCAACACACAACACACAACACACAACACACAACACAACACACAACACAACACACAACACGACACAACACGACACAACGCAACGCAACACAACACAACACAAAACACTTACACACACAACGCAACACATGCACACACACACACAACATCACACAACACAACAATGCAACAACGCAATACACACACAAGACAACACAACACAGCACAGCACAGCACAGCGCAGCGCAACACAACACAACACAACACAACACACCAACGCAACGGCAACAACGGCAACGCCACGCAACGGCAATGCAGCCCAACCCAACCCAACGCAACGCAACCCAACCCAGCCCAACGCAACGCAACCCAACGCAACCCAACACAACACAACACAACACAGCGCGCGCACAACGCGCGCGCAATGCGTGCACATCGCACGTGCAGGCATACGCACTCATACGCACGCGTACGCACGCCTCTGCACGCATACGCACACACACACACAGTGACTGCTCGACGCAAGGCAGCCACGTATGCGGCGGACTTTTATGCATGCCATCCAGAATACGGTTTTCAGCTCGAACCTCAGACCGAGCAAAGGAGTTTCATGTTTAGGCTTGAGGGTGTGGGGTACGTATTTGCTTGCTTCATGTTCGTTGCGTTTTGATGTCGCGGGCAGCAATACATGGGGGAGACCTTTGGGGGGCTCACAACTTTTTGCAAAGAGGAACAGGCTTCTGAGGGAGGTTTCGGATTGTGATGGAAGAGCTCTCTTTGGCTTTCGGGGTCTCGGCATCCCTTCCCTCTTAACTCTTAAGGCTCTACAAGTCCTTGCGTCCCCTGTGCCCGCAACCCTTGCGAGACAGTCTTGCTGAGGCTGTGACCCCGCGCTGGCTTGAATCAGCCCGTAAGCCGCAGCTCTCATGCACTGCGACCGAGGATGCTGCCGAAAGAAAATGTTGAAAGCAACACTTCTGCGCAGTCTTGTGAGTGGTGCCGCTGTTGACGCGTCATGGTGCCTCCTGGTCTCTATGGTGCACGCAGAGGTCGTTCTGCTGCCATGGCTGCTAACATGGCTCGCCTTCTCTTGGAAGATGCGAAATTAGGTAATGTCCGTGCCCGTCATGTCTTGGCGCTGGATCAGGCTCAGTGCTTTGATAGGCTTTTGTGCCCTGCCATCGCTGAGCTGGTGCGCCAAGCTGGTCTTCCGGATGTGTTCCTGGTTCCCTTACGTCATTATGCCAATCTGAGGCGCACCCTCTTTATCGATGGTTGCGTCACTCCCTGTGTGATTCACGGGATAAACTCTTGTGGCATTCCGCAAGGTTGTCCTTTGTCTGCCTTTTGCTGCAACTTGGTGGCTGCTGCGTGGGAGCGTCAAGTGCTTCGGGCAGGGCCACAACTTGGTGCCTTCCCCTGAGGGTCCGAGTGTCTGCGATGGAGAGTATCAGCCGGAAACATCATGAGAGTGGAATTAGGCTCCAGAGAGGCCTTTTCTTATAAGGTCGCTATGTGGGCATATAATCGCCGACACTGCAGAGGCTCATGGTTCTTTCGTCCCCGAAACCCAGACAACTGTAAGCCTTGAGTCCTGAAATTTTTCATGGTTTCAAGACAGGGGGAAGCCTTTGGAGTGCATTTAATCAAAGTCGCTTCATTCGAGGATGTTCTGCAAGCTTTCAGTGTGCATCTATCGGAGCCGATAATATTTTTCCGATTGCACGCCATGATCCGCACAGCGCTGCTTGTGCGAAAGCGGCATAATTCGAAGATTCGAGGTGCAGCCCCCCCCCGCCGCTTGCAGGATGTGTGCCACCATGATGTCTGCAGCGCAGTGTCTGACTGTCGCACATGTGTTGCTTTTGCAATGCAAGGCTTTTGCAGAGTTTTTGCCCAGCAGGTCTAGTGTTAGGTGAGAGAGCATGGCTTGTGCTTTGGAAGACCGTCGGTTTACTCAACCGATGAAGTACTTCCTCACCGAGTCTTTATTGCAAATAGTGTACATGCATGTATGCAGTACATCAGCATACTATTTTCTCCGGCCGGCTTATTATAAGGAAGGTGCCGAGAAGATTGTCAACGGGCTTCGGAAGCATATTGAGGACCAGAGGATGCTCGAAAGCCTCCGGAGTGCGGATGAGCCGTGGCCGCAACAGATCACCATGCATAACCACTTCGATCATGAGTTGGATGTATGCAGCCATGATCGATATCAGGGCAAGCCAGTGGTGAAGATGGCTGAGATAGAGGACGGCGCAGCGCCTTTGAGCCAGGCAGATCGTGATTCAATTCGGAACTCAGGTGCATTATTGTTGAGTGCACTCGTGCTCTGCAGGTCGGCGAGCCAGCGCTTTTGACGAACTTTCATTTGCTCAAGGCCTACATTCCGGCGGTTGTGGATGATAAAGGTGTGCCGAATCTTGCCGACCACAAGGCCTGTCATCATACATGCTAGGGACAGGCAGCTTGATACGATCGACGATATCCTGCAGATTGTTTAAACATTTTAAATAGACTGTTGCAGGTGGCCTTCCTGCACATCTCCGCGACATACAACCTGCACCCCCAAGTCCGCACGAAGCGGGGCGGAAAGGCTGAGGTGAAGGAGCCCTGCTTAAATGATCATTGTACGTCATATATGATATCCTCCGGCTGCGAGCTTATCGACTTATCGACGTCTTCATCTTAGGACTGGGCCCATGCAGAGGCGGTGAAGCTCAAAGGACTTCTGTCCGCTTTGCAGCGGCTCACTCGTCGCACATTCGATGCGAAGATTCTTGTTTGAGCGGGGTGGGGGTCGTGCGTGCATCATGAGATCGTTGATCTAGTTTTGAGGTTTTCGCTCGTTCATTGTCGTTTCTGTTCGAAATCAGGAATACGAAGACGCTGATCTTGAAAAAACTCTTCGCGCAGAGAATCGGGTGGATGGCCCACCCCGAGCCCGAGCCCGATAGCCGTGCTGTGGTACCTGCTGATGAAGCCGATGCCGGTGCTTCGGATGCCGAGTCTTCGAAAAATACAGCCCTACGAATAATTACTATAATAATGACATATAGGTGTTAGTAATATAGTACATGTACAATTGCAATGTATCTAGCTATATTTGCATATATACTCAGCAGCAGTAGACTGTTTCTTTTGAGCTAGGATCCTTTCGCTTTCCATGGTTGGGTGAAACTTCCGTGCTCAATGCCCCAAGTGTTGCACTGGTGCAATGAGAAAATCTTTAATATTGGTACCGTCGTCAATCCCAAATAATCTCGATACACACACACACACATATATATATATATATTTATATTTATAATATCCCTACAACCCTTGGCCCGAAACACGATACGATCTTAAAGCAGAACGAAAAGCTATAAACCGATAATATCTTAGATTATCTAGATGTTATTCTCAACACCGGACCCCTTTAAGATCGTCTCAGGACAGCATCTTGCTGGGTCTCAGCCCATCCATGGAGGATGGGGAGGCTCCGGAAGCCGGAGCTCCTGCAGCAATTGCGGATGCTGCAATGGATGATGAGGATGACGATCTAATGCCCCGTAACTTGGATGCGGAATCTTGGTGATACATATATGCTATGTACATGTCTGTGCACTGCTAGCGTATAATACTACACATGATTCGAAATCTGATCTTCGAATGATCTGCTAAGGAGCTGGAGGGACTGGTGCATCAGATTCTCTGTGAGAAGCAAAATGACTCGAAAGATCTTGATGATGATGACATGGCAGCGCTGCTAGCGGCATCCGACTCTGAGTCGGAGCCTCCTGTGTCTCATTGCACATAGCATGCTCCGGATCCTGCATGTACATGTATATATGTTCGATGCCTATTCATACGAATGCATGCACAGGTACCCGACCCACAGACCTACTTGGGGCCAGAAGCACTAGCAGAGCTAGAGGCTATGGAGCGCGAACGGGATGAGTGCAATATTGCGAGTGCAAGCCAGCAATCCACGGCAACCCCGAAGCATGCTATCAAAAGGGGTGTGTCCAGTGCTGCACTGCTGGCCTCTTCGGCGAGCTCTTCCTCATTGCCTTCCAGGCCGATGAGCTCTTCCTCCTTGCCTTCCAGGGTGAGCTCTGCGGGATCAGGTTCCAAGCCGGGCTTCAAGGACGAGCGATATAATTAAGATCGATGGGTACATGTGCATATACGCATGCATGCATGCATGCATGGTGGCAGGACCGTGCGCCGCTGTTGAGTGAGAGGCTTGCACTACCAGATGAGCTTCAAGATCTACTCGAGCTAGATGAGGATGCCCAGGGCAACGATGTGCGGGAGAAGCAGAAGCAGGTGAAAGCCAGTCACCAGCAGAAGCACCACGAAGTCAAAGCAGCAGCGAAGGCCAAGGCCGGGCAGAGGAAGCGGAAGGCACCAGATGCAGCAGAGCCAGACCTGGAGACAAGAGTCACGCCGGAGGGTCGAAGAACCAGGGCCCTGGATGCAGCTGAGAGCGACATGCGAAAAAAACCCCGGGGCCCACGCAACAAGCGATCAAATGTTGCTGGCGCCGGTATGAGCTCGAAGCCCAATGTGCCGGAGCCAGCAAGTGTTTCGGAGCATGATGTGCCGGAGCCAGCAAGTGTGTCGAGCCCCAGTGTGCCGGAGCCCAGTGTGCCGGAGCCAGCAAGTGTGTCGGAGCCGGAGCCAGCAGGTGCGTCGGAGCCAAGTGTGCCGGAGCCAGCAGGTGTGTCGGAGCCCAGTGTGCCGGAGCCAGCAAGTGTGTTTGAGCCCATGCCGGAGCCAGAAAGCGAGGAGGCAAGAGATGTGCCGGAGCCAGCACCAGCAGGTGTGCCGGAGCCGGAGCCAGCAAGTGAGCCAGAAACAGCAGCTGAGGCAGCACAGCGTGCTGCTAGGGCAGCAGCTTTGAGGAGAGCAGCAGACCGCCGGCAGGTGATGGCAGACAACCATGCTGCCATGATCCGCAATCTGCCTAACTTGGTGGACCTGCAACCGCCCCTAGGCTTCACTTCAAAGTGCCGTAGCTGCAATCGATCATGAGCTCATGGATGCACGCATTTTTGAATCATGCATGGCGCATGTACCATGCCATGCATCAAACCAAGGAGCTACACTGTTTGCCCACCAGCTACTTTGGGATCCGATGTCTGTCCAGTCACGGTATGCTTGTACGTGAACTCTTTCTATGTGCAGAGATGCAAGATTAAAGACAATGCGCGAGCTCATGCCGCACCATTAGCTGCAACAAGGCACTATAGTATTAGTACTGCTCAGTTCTCCAGTCGAGTGGCCGTCATCCGATGCTGCAGGTAAACGTGGACCGCAAAGGAGGCTGCACCTTGAACTGGTCTAGACATGGAGGAGTGGCTCGGGCGTGCCCCAGCCGAATTCGGGATCTACTAGCTGGCGCTAGCCATCGATATCTAATACCTCGCTTAGAGTGATATGGGTTTTGGGGTTTATTGCTTGAGGCTTTTATCGTTTTTTGGTTGGGCTTTCAAGGGCTTGGCGAATTATTTCTTATGTATTTAAATTTATGATTACAATTATGCCCGATTCCCCTTTAGTTCGAGTGGCTCTTATAAGCCATATTGCTATCCAGGTGGGATCTCGCCAAGTTTCTGGCCGGATGGACTGACATCGATGTCGACGAGCTCGACTAGCTGCTGGGTGTATATACTGCTATATATTACCATAAAGGCCTCAAGCCCTAAACCCTACACCCAAATGCAAAGTCCTAAACTAATGTGTATAGCAGACCCTGTGTTCGAAGCTAGCATCGACAAGGGTTTCTTCACTGCCCAGTAAAGCTATCTAGATAGATGTTGCAAATGGGGTTATGGGCTGTCTATGAGGGTTTAAATTTTGTAAGTTTGATGTTTGAATTGGACCCTCGAGCCGATTAAATTTGGACCGGTTTTGATCAGATATGGGTGGTTTTCAAAATTAGGGTTTTGGGTTTTAGGGTTTAAGTTATATTTATATTTTAGATTTAAACTTAGACCTTAAACCCTATAGTCCTAAGCCCTTTTTATATAATATCCCCGGAATACCTGCAGCAAATTGCCCTCCAAAGTTTACGATGCAAACCCAGCGATGTCCACATTCGGTATGATGGGTCTTCCTTATCATCATATATATAGACGACTAATTTAATTTTCCAAAACTCTGATCTGAAGCTGGAAGAGAAATCCGCCAAATCAGGAAGCCGAGTGTCCTGGGTGCTGGATCGATGCAGCTCCTGTGCGGGCGATGGTCGCGATTAACCTAGTGTCTAGATTCCGGGCCTGAATCTTTGATTTTATGGGTCCTGTCAGCAGTGGAGCCTTCAACAAGTAATACAGCTAAGACACTCTAGGTCTTCTTTCGATTCTACCCTAAGGGTCCAAGTACTTAATAATTATATATACTCTCCCAAATACTAACCTATGCTACAGAACTACGATCCTAAACCCAAGTATACCTAATTATTAGGTTCTTTGGACCCGTAGGGCTAGATATCATCATAGTAGCACACATTCGAATGCTGTCGCGGGCCTGACTGCTGGGGCCTGATCTGAACCCGTGTCATTCGATACGGAACATGCATCACTCCAGGGTTCTCGAGTATCGATGTGTATGATATATCAATACCTCTAGATCTTTCATCAAGCTTGGACGTTTGCAACAGCAACTGGATCCGGAGTGTCGTCGAAACTTTAATTATCTAGCAGCACATTGATAATTCAATGTCGGTGCACAGCAGTCATAGCTAGCTGTACATATGCAGTGTATGCCGCCGCGAGCTCCGAGGCCTGCGCAAGATGTCGCAACAAATGTACGTACGCATGCGCGCATGTGCTAGAGAGCATGCTATGCATGATGATCCATGCATGACAGTCTGCTCGTACGAACCTGTCGTCACATTTTGGATGGAGGGTATAGTGCTCGCATGAGCTGACTCGACTGAAGTGCGCATGGTGTACATGCATAGGACCAGTCTAGATCTGTAATTATGGAGGGTCAAGAGAGCTCCATGGGCCCAACCGCCGGACCTCTACAACTGTCGGCAGTGTCCACTGCTCTGCTGCTGCTTCTTCATGTGCCCCCGATCTTGAATCTCGGCAGCACTGCATGTGTGATAATTCCGAATTCCGCAACTGACCACAATCTCCATCTCGAGTGTGAGGATACATGCCGTGGACTATGTGGCTCACTGCTGTATGCTTGAGCGTGCAACTGGGCTGAGCATGATATCGAGCTAATAACTCTCGCATAGCGAGCTATGTGGATGATCGCATGTGATCTAGCATGCGCAAGTGTTGCATGTGCATTGTGCGATGAATGGCATGCAAATCAGGATATACAATGCACTGAGATCTTTTGTGGAGTTGCATCCATCGCAAAAGGGTTTCGTGTCCCGGCAAGATTTATAATATAATAATAGTCGACTTACACCTTAAGCCCCGGAACCCTGAATCCTCACCCTAAGGCCCTAAACCTGACACCCTGAAACCTAAGCCCGATTACTCTTCGATGGAGGCCGCCTCAACTGCAAAGCGTGTCCCAGCTGCATAGATCGTGATCGTGTCGAGGTGGAGTCGGGCCTGCGTTGTCTTCACGAGTTAGGTGCATTGAAGTTGATGTGCGAACTTCGAATTCATAATCCGAGGCTAACCTACGACTATATGACGAGACACGAAGATCACAACTTGCTCACAACGCTCGGTCTGCTGCTCGGAATCCAGCAAGTGCTGAGACTTCGTAAAACAGGTCTCCTATGGCTGGGCGTTCCCTGCAACAGCTTCGGCTTCATGTGTAGCGCTGTCCATAAACGATCAACACTACGGCCATTCGGCGATGAAGAGCACGGGTTCGTGCAAGAAGGGAACACATTAGCAACACGAGCAGCACTGCTAGCTCTTTTGGGCCTTTGTCGCGGGAGTTATTACTTTGTGGAAAATCCCTCGTGTTCACTGTTGCTGCATTTTCCTTACTTCAAATTCGTATTGGCCTTGGATCGGCTGGGCTGCAAGCTCACGAACGGCATTACCGTCAGGTGGTGGCTCGTCTTCAAGTGCTAGCACTGCTTCGATTTAAAATTTGTCTAGATCTCACATACGTCGCAATATACTACATAGATAGTGTAGAATTCGAGTGCAGCTCAGGTGGATGGGATTATACAAGCATTGGTGCGAGAAGCCAAGCCTGGGCTTGGGCAATTGGCTAGATCCTTATTTACAGTGCAGATCATGTTGATCGATCTAGTTGTTCCTCGAGCGACAAACTTGCATTGCATTTACATGCACCATCAAGCTTAAAGTGTTTATGCTCCCTCCTGGGCTGAGTCCTTGGGCTACGAAGCTCTATCGGAGAATGACAGCAGAGGACCGTGCAATGGTGAAGGCTCGCAGATCACGAATGAACAAGGTGATGTACACTGCCCGAACCAAAAATGGAACGCGCAAAGTGTTTCTTGGTTCCTCAATAATATATGCCTTTAAACCCAACTGCCTGGCTATAATGTTGCTTATCATCTACGAAATGCAAAACCCAATCAAGCTCTCTAAGGACAGGCAGCAAAGATCTTCGAGGATCCGGGGCATACCCGCAGGCCTTCGGTGTCCACATCGCTCAGCTGCACCAGCAGTATGTTCCTCGACTGCAGCTACGATCATAGCGCTACAGCCCATACCCCGAGAAGCTAGCTATAACATAGCAGACATCTTGCTAGTCGTCTAGAGCTTGAGGTCTTTCTGGGCCATAGGTTCAGCAATTCGACTCGAATATTCTTCCCCCGGAGGCCTGGTGTGAAAGCCTTAAGCTTAGAAGCAATATGTGCTTTGAGAAGAAGAGTATACTGTTCGACCCTAGCTAGATCTAGTCGACCAGTGTTGCAGTGTAGCTCCAAGCTAGCATGAGTTTTGTACTATGTAGCAGAAGCAGCAGCTGTAGCGTGTTGATTTATATTAGGTTTAGGGTTTAGGCCCTAGGTTCTTTAAAGTTTGTGTCGAGCTTCGGGGTCAACGGTTTTGGGATTGGATTCAGCTCCATGGCAGGAACGCTCTTGTGGGCTTGAGGGATTTGTGTGGGATTAGAGGTTTAGGGGTATAGGTTTTGGGGCGCAGGGATTCAGAATGTAAGGTTAAGGGCTGTTTGGGGTCAGAGGTTCAGGGCTTAAGATGTGGAGTTTCCACACGATTTAACGGTTTAGGGTCCGGCTTCCGTGTTACGCTGTTCTTATCTTGAGTTCCTTCAAATCCCTGAACCTACGCCACCCACCTAAAAAAACAAAAGCACATCTGATTAATGTCAAATCAGAAATCCTCAATTCCCTGACACGAATGCCCGAATGCATATAGGCAGGTGCTCCGGTTGATATCTTTAAATTTATATAATCCTGCATTATTACGCATAATAATTACAAAGCAGCTTGCGACTGTTGATGATCTACGCATTATATTATTATAAGTATATATATATATATTTATAAATTACTGATAATAACAATAATATAAATCATCAACAGTCGGAAGCTGTTTTGTGGTTTAGGATCCTTGTATATGGCCTATGGGCGATCTTCGACTGAGAATTCTTTGCCCAAAAGTTGGAAACCCCAAAGCCTCAATCCCTGACTATATATATGCATAGTAATCCCACCTTAATCCACCGTTTGGGGTTTACCTATATATAGTCTAGATTGGGCTGCTTAGGAAGTCGATGTATCTTTAGGAGGTCGTCTTGGGGTGCCATTGAGGAATTGGAGTCGGAGTAGAATGTCCTCGGTAGATGTATACGTAGCGTCGTGCCGGTGGTAGTCGCCGTCGTCGTCGTTGTCGTCTTTTCAATCGGCATTGCTAGTCTCGTTGCCCGTGGACCTAGCAGCCTAGCACAGTTGACTACTACTACTGCTCCTGCTCCTGGCCTGCTCCTACTAGCTAGCTACGGCTACTGCTGCTGTTGCTGCTCATGCTCCTGCTCCTGATGCTGCTGCTGCTACACTAGTACATACTAGTACTAGTACTAGTACTAGTAGTAGTAGTAGTAGTAGTAGTAGTAGTAGTACTACTACTACTACTACGTCTACCACTACTAGTACTACTATACTACGACGACGATATACTACCAGTACTATTACTACTAGTACTATTAACTACCACTTCTAGTACTACTACTGCTGCTGCTGCTGCTGCTGCTGCTGCTACTACTACTACTACGACTACTACTACTACTACTACGTCTACCGCTACTAGTACTACTAGTACTACCATACACTATATATTACTACTACTACTACTACTACTACTACGACTACTACGACTACTACGACGACTACACTACTACTACTACTACTACTACTACGACTACTACTACTACTACTACTACTACTACTACGTCTACCACTACTAGTACTAACTACTAGTACTGCTGCTATTACTACTACTGCTGCTACTACTGCTGCTACTACTACTACTACGACGATATACTGCTACTACTACTGCTAGAGCTGCTACTGCTCCGAGCCTATACGATGACGACGTAGTGCTAGGATGCCGATGTCGATGTCGATCGATTCTAGGACGACTGCTGCGATCTGCTGCTGTCTACTCGGACTATATATATATAACTATAATCTACGCCGCTGCAACACCTGCAGCTGGCCACTCCCCCGTGCGTGGCCATCATCCGGCAATATTGCGAAGCATGGCTGCCCGAATCTGTATCGACGACGCATCATGCAGCATGTGCTGGCATGCAGGCACATCATTCGTCATATTCGAGATCATAGCATGGCTTATTAGGGCTTAGGTTTTGGTTGGGTGCTTGGTCGAAGCAGATATCCTTAACCTTCTAGATCTAGTAGGATCACAACGTTAAATTGAATTGATGACCTGGATCCTGGAACCCCCAAAGTTGCTTTCGAAATATGAAGAGGTTACTATATTCAGAGCTGAGTTTGGTGGATGTTCACGATCGGAGCATCTATCTAGATCTGTTAGTCACACTTCGTACGTACTTATTAGTACCGTGCACGGGCAGTTGTGCTACTATTGCATGTGCATGTGATGATATATAGCATGCTATCGTGCTAGCTATAATCCCACTTCCTATAACTAATATAATAAGGATCCGAGTACCTAGACTCTAGCTATAGATCTCCCAACTAATATATAGGTTATATATATATATAACCTATACATAGAACCTTCAAGAATATACTCTAGCTATATAGGTCCCTAAACCCATGTAATATTATTTATGACGTCGAGCTGGCCACAGGTCACAGGCTGCGTCTGGCGCCCCAAAGCAGGTCATGGGCAAGAAGCAATTTCCGACAACACGGCATTCGCAGTCTGATGCATGATTTCAACGACGACGATGTTGACATTCGAGTTCGGCTTGCTTTGCATCGTACTGTTATCGTGACATAACTTATTACCGGCCGTTATCAGCAGTGGCGCCCATAGATGTATCCATCCAAGATGCGTGTAGCGAACCACCATATCACGCCGATCCTTGTTCGGGGTTGTGTTGTTTCAGTTCTATTTATTGGGCCGCAAGGGATTAGGGTTTTGAGGCATTGCTGGGTTCCCGGGTGACATCCAGACGCGATGTGGGGCGAAGGGATCGCAGCAGGCTTAACCTAGGTTAAGGTGTACATGTTGCACAGTTGGGATCTCGTCCATCCTGTTTAGCTACATGGGCCCCCAGAAAGCCCATCTGGAGTTCGACTCATCATCCCCAGCAAGCTTCTGAATTCAAGCCAAGCAAATTAATTTGTAGTTCGGTGCCGAGGCCCCCATCATATAATTTAATAGGCCATAGGTCAGCTGCCCTGGGTTGGGTTCTAGGTTATTTTCGAAAGATCGGACTAGGTTATATNNATATAACCTAGTCCGATCTTTCGAAATTGCAATATAGGCTGTACGTTATAAAGCATAGGCCTAGGCCTCGCGCACAAATGTTAACACCGGACCAGCAGAAGCAAAAACCTGCACCCAATTCGCTACTTCTATTATAAGCTTAACCCCTATAGATCCCTAAGCCTCCTATCCTGAAGTAGACCCCAGACCATGAACACAGTCCCAGGCACATCTTGAACGCCTCACTTATGTTGCAATCTTGAAATTACAAGTAGTCGACCCGTTTGTAGAACATCCACAAGATCGGATCCGGGTTCTGGGAGCGAATCACTTGCATGAGGCATGTGCATGTGCGACGGATGTAGCATATGCGCTCATTAAGCAGCAGAGTGTGTTAATTAGCGGTCACGATGTGCAGCCTGGCCCCGCATCATCCAAGGTCACGCATGGATCTGGAGCCGTCGACGATACCAGTGGTCTTGATCTTCACGGCCTGTTGCACAAGCTACGGTCCGGCAGCTGCAGGGTGGCTCATTCTACAGGTCTATGTTTTTTGGAGTTTTTGCGGTTTCGTAGATATTATGAACAAATTAAAAAATAAATAAATAAATATATATATATACCCAGAGGGTCCAAGTACTACTGTACAAGTATTGTATATATGTATACTGTCTGGAGCCCAAATAGCCACTAAGTAGCTAGCACTACTATCATGGTACTTGGACCCTCTGGGTATGTATGCCTACATATATATATATATTTATATATTTATTTATTTATTTAGGTAATGTTATGTATACATGATATATGGAATAATTGTAGATCGTAGCTAGCTTTGGCTTATTCTTTATTATATTACTACTATATATATATATATACTTACTGGGTGCGATAATGCAGGTTCCTGCACTTCCGGATGGATTGGACTGGTCGGAAGCGAACCTCCAGCCATTGAAAGACTATCTGGTGAGTGCAGCCACTAGTGGTGCTTGGGCGCCCGACCCCAGGATGCCCTGGGACTTGACGCCAATTATGTGATCTATGGAGTGATCGAGTCGTAGTATAATTAATAAGCTTGGGAAGCTCCTGTGGTGCAGTGTGGTGCTCGTATCCTGTATATACTTATATGTTATATGTAATGTTGTTATATATATATATTATATAATATATTTTATGTATGATATTATATGATGATAGTAGATGTCAGAGACCTGATAGATGGGTATTTCTTTTCTGGCTCATGAGTTCTGTAGGGACTTTATAGGGAGCGAGTATCGACTATTTGGATCCTTGGAGAGTAATTTCCAATATATATAGGGAGCGAGTATCGATTATTGGGATCCTTCGATAGTAGTTATGTATACGGGATTTTAGGGATCGAAAATCGATTATTAGGAGCCTGTGTACAATCTAATATATGACTAGACTTTGATCGATAATAGTTTATGATCATTGTAAGCCCGAAACCCCAGTGCTGCTTGATCCGGAAACAAATATATGGAACGAACTGCCCCACAAGCGGCATTCGAAGTTACAATTGGCCCGGTGCTAGGATCCTGACTGAGATCTTGCTACTGGCTGGCGATGCTGTTATACTTGACTAGCAGGTCATGCACTTCCTCAGTATATAGGATCGTTACTGACTAGGATTCTGGCTAATCGGCCGTGCTTGTGAGCTGGCCATTCCAGCTCGATTTTGTTTCACAGCTCTGTGTGTGCACGCAATTGCCCATGCGAGAGGACTCTCCCAGAAAGGTTTCATGTGCAGTGTGACCAAAGCCTCTCCCAGAGAGGCCTTTCGCTCAGGAGTACGTGCGTGATTAGCGCGTGACTAAGCGTGATCAGGCGTTGTAAAACCCTCCTCTGCAAGGTCTCAGCGTGATTTAGCGTGAATAGGCGTGACCAGCGGTGTGGCCGCCGTGGCACTCTGCCTGAGGCCTTTCTCCTGAGGCATTTTGCTTAGTTTCAAGCAAGGGCGCTCTTGCTAGATAGGAGTTTTCGAAGCCTAGCCATGCCAGCGCTCAGCAAGCCGGAGCGCCCAGCTCCGTATCCAACGAGGAAGCCAACAGGCTCCATGCCACCTCCGAGTTTGCCGAAGAAGCCAGCAACTCGGACCCACTTGGCTCAGCATCTCTATTGAATCGAGTTCCATTGTGTCTCGTATTAGTTCATAAGTATATTCTGTACTGTTTAAAATGATCAACAGAGTCTGTCTCACCCTTAACACTAAGGCAATCTAGGATTCAGAGGTCCCGGAAAGGCAGCAAATCAATGAATATTTATAACTTATTTATTATTATAGTATAGGTACAATGCAGTATATAAGATATCTATATATATATATATAGATAATATACCCTCGTATGTATATATAATTTATTAAATATATACCCACAGGGTCCAAGTACCACATTATAGTAGCTACTTAGTGGCTATTCGGCGCCCCAAATTACCAGCAGTACTTGGACCCTTTTTTATACACAGGCATATATATATATATATTATTAGATATATCTTTAAATTTATATTAATTATATAATTATTGTATTTATATCGGTATCGAGAATATATATATATATATATTATGTATATATATATGATATGATATAATATTATATTTAATTATATAATAATATCATATCATAAATTATATATATGTTTAAATATATATTATAATTAATATATACATTTGCATTGATATATTAAATGTACAATATATATATATGTGTGTATATAATTATATATATATATATATACTCCCTTGTACGCCTATATATTATAATGTTTTATCCTGACTGGATTATTAAGCTGATAAGGCCGACTCCGCCTCGAAGCGCGACGAAGCTGGTGAGATGCCTGCTATGCGAAGGCAAGTGGAAGGCCTCGAGCTATATATATATATGTGTACATGTCCAGCACATGCATGAATGTGTACGTGAGGTGTACCACGTGTGTATGTGTACGTGTACATATCTTGCTCAGGTGGGGCGAAAGAAGGCCGTCTCGAAAAGGATCCTCGGGCGAGATCGCTCCCGAAGCAGATCAACATGGATGGCCAGCTTATGTCCCCGGCCAAAAGCCCGCCTATGAAGAAAATCAAGAATGACACCCATGTGGGACATGCTTCGGATGCTAGCTCCAGCAGCTGGAAAGCAAAGAATGTACATCAATGTTATCGGCGTTTCTCCTGAGTTCGTTAAACCCTATATAAACCCTAAACCGATACATCTCTTTCTCTCTCGATCCTTTTTTTTTGTATCTAGATCTACCAATATACCCTGTTAAATCACCCGAACCCAGTATTCTCATGATCATGAATAAAGCATGCGAATGTATGATCATATAACTAGCACGTACTATATATATATACACATGTATATATATGTATATATTATATTATATTATAATTAATATATATATATATATTATATTATATTATATTATATTATATTATATTATATTATATTATTATATGTACGTGTACATCATGTACCATGCATATAACTCCTCTCCACTCTCCCCCTGTTGATAAGAACGAATTACGAATACAGTATTTGTAGCAGAGTGATGTGATTCAGCAGCAAAGGTTGCAAGGCAGATGGTGGCAAGGTGCGGGGGCAGAACATAGATACGCAAACTACAGAGCCCTGGGTAGGACAGGGTTCCC
The DNA here is from genome assembly GCA_905231915.1 of Symbiodinium necroappetens. Lineage (NCBI taxonomy): Eukaryota > Dinophyceae > Suessiales > Symbiodiniaceae > Symbiodinium > Symbiodinium necroappetens. The sequence continues at coordinate 1,594 of CAJNJA010000404.1, read as the reverse complement.
AGGATCTATCGGAGCTGCCCCTGGCAACCATAGCTGACATGCAGCAGCTGCCAGCTTGTGAGCTGGGACCGGTCTTGTTCGATGGGAAAGCTCGCTTGTCAGGAGGTGCCGAAGGGTTCAAGGACTACTTTTTGTCTGAGTTTCCCGACTGCATGATGACACATGACGTCGATCCGGAGAATGGAAATTCCGCTTTGCCGAGGGTCTTGGCAATTACAAGAGAGTTGATCCAGGAGTTGAGAGACGCCATGGACAAGCGGACCGATCATGAGAAGAGTTCCGTTGCCAAAAAAGCAGCTCTTCAGGAAGCAACTGCCAGGGTATGCTCTCAAGCAGACTCGTTGCCAAGTGAGAAAGGCAAACGCAAGAAAGCCCTGACCGTTGCATGGATGACTCGGGAGATTGCAAAGCTAGACGCAACTGGCCGCGACCTCTGCTCGGAAGTATCCCGTTTGAGCCTCCTGACCGGTAAGAAGATCCATGCGCTGTGGAAGCATCTGCAGACTCACAACCTGCTATCGCAGCAGTTTCTTGATCGTCTGGAAGCTTGGCATGAGCTGGATGTTGTGGCTGCTAGCAGTGAGATCATTCGTCAGGCCGCTCAGATGGACAGCATGTTCGCGGACACGCAGTTGGAGGACGATGGTGATGATAGCACAGAGAAGCCAACGCAGCCAGCGGTGGAGCTGGAGGAGCAGGCAATCGAGCCCGCAGAGCCGGCACCCGACGGCCTTCCGGGTGCAGAGCAGCCAGAGCAGGCAGCAGTCGAAGCCGCAGTTTCCCTCCTAGGACCCATCGGAAATCCGGGTGCAGAGCAAGCAAAGCAGACAGCAGTCGAGGCCACAGTTTCCCCCTTGGGACCCGTCGGAAATCCGAGAGCAGAGCAGGCAAAGCAGACAGCAGTCGAGGCCACAGTTTCCTACCCGGAACCCATCGGAAATCCGGATGCAGAGCAGGCAAAGCAGACAGCAGTCGAGGCCACAGTTTCCCCCCCAGGACCCGTCGGAAATCCGAGCGCAGAGCAGGCAAAGCAGACAGCAGTCGAGGCCACAGTTTCCCCCCTACCCGTCGGAAATCCGGATGCAGAGCAGGCAAAGCAGACAGTCGAGGCCACAGTTTCTCCCCATGGTCCCGTCGGAAATCCGAGCGCAGAGCAGGCAAAGCAGACAGCAGTCGAGGCCACAGTTTCCCCGCTTGCACCCATCGGAAATCCGAGCGCAGAGCAG
>CAJNJA010000393.1:0-18439 GCA_905231915.1 Symbiodinium necroappetens | reverse complement strand
TTGCTTTGTTTTTGCATTTTTTTTGCATTTTTCCTACATTTTTTGCACATTTTCCTTCTATCTGTTTTGCTTTGTTTTTGCATTTTTTTTGCTTTTTTCCTGCATTTTTTGCACATTTTTGTGTTTTTACAACTTTGGGCCATTTTTTCCTTTTTTGGACTCATTTCCTGCCTTTTTTCGACCCATTTTTTTGCATTCAAATCGCATTTTGGATTGCACCCTGTTTGCATTTATTTTGCATTTAAAACCCAATTGAATTATTTCCACGATTTAGCTGATAGGAGCCGGGCACAACGATAGTCTCCCTGCTTTGCGTTTGCAGCAAGCTGTGGTGTCTTGCTTTGCTGGTGGCTGGCTCGCTCAGACTCCTTTGCAGCGAGGTCTTCTTACTTTGCAGGAGCCTCCTGTGGTGCTTCCCCCGAGCCCTAGGGACTTTGCTTTGTACTTGGACTTGTCCGAGGTGCATTGGCTTCTACGCTTCGACTCTGGACCGCGCTCGGCTGAGGACTCTGAGGCCTCTCCTTTGCCAGCCAAGGTTGCTTTGCCGGAGCCGTCTGCCTCTGCGTCGGACCAGCCCTCTGCTGTGAAAGCTTTGCCGGTTACTTTGTCTGCTCCGGACCCCGGCGAGGTTTCCGAAGCAGAGTCTGAGGACCTTGGCCAGCCCGACGAGATCAGTTTGATTTCTACTTTGCAGGGCAAGATTCTCCACTTGAATGTGGCGGGCCCGGGGTGTCCGCCTCGTCCTGCTTGCGGTTGTTTTGCGAAAGGCTGGAAGCACGTTCTCGAGCCTGCTTCTACTTTGCAATTCTGCCGGCACCCTGCTTGCAACAAGGCCGTGTGGTACGACTGAGCCCAACTTTGCTCGCCTGTACCTTACTTTGAGGAGCTTTGCTTTTGGGGACCGCTTGTCTCCTTAGCACTGTTCCTTTGCTTTGCGCGGGGCTTCGGGACGCGTCTCCCTGGCCGGGCTCGCTTAGCCAATTTTCGCTTTGCTTTCCCCGAGGGGGTCACAGATTTTTCGCTTGGTGTGAAAATTTTACGCTTTGGGCGAACTTTTGCTTTGCCCTTGCCGCTCCTTTGCCGTGAGCTTTCAGATGCATCTGCACATGTTTCAGGTCATTCACTTGGTCATTTGGCTATTCCCGCTGCTTTGGCTTATTTTGTAGATCGTGTCCTTTGCCTATGCCGCGGTACTTCGGATCTCATCTGCATTTCCTGTCGCTTTACTTTGCGCACAAGATGCACGCCGAGCAGTTCAAGGCCATCATCAGGAGGATGGTTCGGAAGTCTATGGGACGTTGCTGTGGGTGCCGGAGGAGGGCAGACTTGCTTTGCTTGACTGCCTGACCGCCAGCCTCGAAAGCCCTCCTTTGACTCCTCGTTCTGCTGCTGGCGCTGATGGTGATGCACCTGGGAGCTCTTCTACTTTGCCGGCGAAGGACGATGGCCCCTCTACTTTGCCGGCTGCGGATCCTGCTCCTTCTGTGGACCCTGGCACTTTACCGCACTTTGGCAAGGATGCTGCATCGGCCACGGACGATTCTACTTTGCATCCCCCCTCTGGGGCGGACACTGGCGCGACCACCCAAGATGCGGCCGATCCTCCTTTGCAGGATCCTTTGCTGTCGGAAGGGGGCAACCCCTGTCCGGCCCACTTGCAGCGCTACCACAACCACATGGGCTTCACCTACGACGAGTGGTACTCGTACTGGCATCGCAACGGCTGGTGGGATTCGATGAAGGTGCCTCCGGGCGCCGATCCTTTGCAGTCGTCTTCCTCTGCGCCGGCTTCGTCTTCTACTTTGCCGCAAGCCAGCTCGAGCGCTGCCAGTGCGGGCCCTGCTTCTACTTTGGACCCTCCTTTGGACACATCTGCGGGGGTTGCTGGTGACGCGCAGGGTGGTGCCCCTGCTTCGTCTCCTTTGCAGCCCGAGGCCACTGGGGACAAGCCCGGGGTTTCCTTTGACTCTTGCTTTGACGACATGCCCGCGGGTGTCTACGAGAAGCTTGGGCCCTACCAGGTGCGTCGGATAATGCGAGTGGAATGCCAAGAAGAGTGCGAGGAGTGTGCCAGTGGGCATTGCGGTGCCATTCTTGATGTGTCTCGCCCTGAGAAATGCGTGCACAAGCACCGCTGTAAGCAGGGTTATCGCATATTTCGTGCGAAACAACTGCAGTGAGGGGGTGGCGAGTTCTCCTTTGCAGTGCTTTTCTTAGCTTTTCCTTGCAAAGTTCATACTTTGCTTTTGCTTTTGGGGATCTCGCCCCCCCTCGCTCTCCTTTGGCTTTGCTTTGGAGAGCAATGCCCACTGGCACATGCTTTGCAGGGCCTTTGCAGCAGCAGGTGAGGACTTTTCTTTGCAGTGCTTTACTTTTGGCAGCACCTTACCAGCATATAGCTTTGCTTTTTCTAGCCTTTTGAAGGCCTCGCTTGCCTCGGCCGCTGTAGTGCCGATCTTCCTTTGCATCAGCCACCCTTTCTGCACAAGCCGTTGGTGGCGGCGTCACAGCACTGCTTTCGCCGGTGCAAAAGTGCATGTCCCGCGCGTGGCTGCACATTGCTTTGGCCTCGCTTAGGCAGCTCGGAGTGAACTCTCCAGTCAGCTTGCTTGAACTGCTTTGCTCGCTCGCTTGGCCCACAGCTCGCTCAGCTCACGGGTGGCATTTTGCTTTGGGGGCAATCCCTTGCACATTTCGCTTTCAGCTTCTAGCTCCCGTTGTGGGACTTAGCCCGGGTGGCTCGCTTCCGCTTGGTCATGACCGACTCGGAGGCCGCTTGCCGTTCCGAGTGTCATGCTTGCTTGCTTGCTTTTCTTTTCTTTGCTGCTTCCTTTGCCCTGTCAGGACAACGAGCTCCTCGCCTCCTTCAAGGTCCCGGACTTACTGGTGCAAGCTTTGAAAGAAGAAGGTTGGGATGTGCCCTCCTTTGCCATGTCTGCCACTTCGGTGGCGGAAGTTGACGGTGCTCTTTCGGAGCTCGTCCCGGACTCTAGCTTCACTTTGCAAGAGAGAGCTAATTCTCGTTTGCTTTGGCAGCGCTGTCACGCGATGACTTGTGGAGCTGCTTTTGCTTTGCCGGAGCCTCCGGCCGATCCGGCTTCTCTCTCAGCTCGGGAGCCGGCCTCGTCTTGGGCGAGCCCGTTTCCTCCCAAAGTTGCTGCAGACACTTTGCAATCCCTCAAGAAAGAGTTCTTGAAGTCCTATACCTCTGAAGTTTTGGACCCGGACACCTTGCCCTCTCCCCGCCTTTTGGCTCTGGTGAAGGCCAACGTCGATGCTCTTCCTTTGCGATCAGGCTGGCGTTGGGTGGCTTGGAAGTTTCGACTTTCACAGAGGGCCCACGACGAGAAGGACAGTGTTGCTTTGAACTCCAGGCCGCGGAAGATTGCTAAACTCGACCTTTCAGATTTGCTGCTGGACGATATACCTCTTCGGGAGATACCGTCGTCGGGCCAGCTGGGGAATTACCAGTTGTCGCAAATTCTTTCTTTGCATTCTGTGGCAGTCGCGGTTTGCAAAGGCTGTCACCTCAGTACCCTTCGTGCCTATGAGCGGGCTTTCTTGGAGCTCGCGACCAAGCGTTATCCTGCTGAGTTGAATTTGTGCAGCCCTGCTGCACAGGAGCTCGAGCATGCCGACCGCATGCTTTGGCAGCAAATTTCTGCTCTTCTTTGCGAAGATTGGAAGCTGGACGACGCCTTGCACCAAGTGACTGCGGTGAGGTCGTCTTTGCATGTTCTCCTTTGCCCCCGCCCTGCTCTGCCCAAGAATCACCTGAACAACAAAGGCCAGCAGTTGGGTCGCGACCCCCCCAAGGGTTTGGGTAGAGGTCGGGGTGGCCGGGGGCGGAATGGCAAAGGCCGGGGAGAACGCGGTGACAAAGGAGCGGACTCAGGTGGTAAACGCCACAAGTGGGCTACTACTTTCAATGGTAAGACACTTTGCCTTCGCTTCAGTTCTCGCTCGGGTTGCTCTGATAAGAACTGCAAGTACTTACATCAATGCTGTGTGGTGGACGAGAACAACAACAAGGTTTGTGGTGGCAAGCACCCGGCTTTTGAGCACCCGGGGTCTTCTTGAAACACCCCTACTCAGGGTCAGGGTGAGGCCTTGACTGGGTCGGCGGCTTTGTCACCCGCTAGCGTTGCTTTGCCAGAGAGCAGTTCTTCGAGCGCTTTGGAGGCCGATTCTCCTACTTTGCCTTCTTCGCGAATTTCTCCTTTGCCTGCCTCAGTCGGGCACTCGCCTCCTTGTTCGCAACCTGAGGTGGCATCTTCGTGCGACGGGGCTCCCTCTCTACAGCCTATTTTGGTGGAGCTCGGTCATTCTACTTCTGGATTTTTCGCCGATCCTGCTTTGGCTTCGGGTTTTTCCTACGCTTTCTTTTCCTTTGGCGATTCTTCGGCTTCGGCTTCACTTTGCCATGACGACGCTTTCTCAGCCTTGCTCCGTTGTGCTTTTGCAGGTGTGGTCTCCGTGATGGTGGCCCACATCTTCGATCTGGAGGCCGGGCCCTGGGGCGATCAACTTCTACATCGCCTTTGTCAGTTGCTTTTAGCCACTTTTCTTGGTGGTGGTCACATTTTGCTTTTCATGCATTCGGCCTCTGGTCTTTGGACTCAGCGGGCCACGAGATCTCTTCTTCTGGAGGCACGGGCAGCGCTGACAGTTTTGCCTTTGTGCGGTTTCGGGTCACCCTGTCATGACGAGCTTTTGCTTGCCTCGTCCCTGGAATGCTTTGGGAGCTTGGCTGGCACCTGCCGGCATACCAGCTCGGCTTCTACCTCAGCATGCTCTATTCCACCTGCTTTGTGCCAAGGTATAGTTTCGCTGTTGGGCAGGTCGAACTCACTTTCGGGTTCTCCAACTTTACTTTCTTTGGATGCTTTGGTGGCTTTGCGTCCGGTCAAGCAGGCTCGTGATCTTCCCATTGCGTCGCAGGATGGCGGAGGCATTCATTCCAAGCCTGACTGGTCCGTGCCGCCCTCTTCGGCTTCTAGTGTATTTTCGCAGCTTCGGAAGGATTTCCTTACTTTTATTCTGCAACACGGTCTCCACAGGCGCCTTCGGGACCATGTGGCTGCGGCTTCGGAGTCTCCTTTCTTTTCTGATAAGGAGGTCCTTTCCTTTCGAGGGATCGCCAATCGGTGGTTCTCTGGCCAGGGTTGCCGTGACGATATCAATTGGGACAAGCCTTCGGGCCAGCCCTACTGTCTTCATGCTTTGCATTCCTTGAGTCAGGTGGTCAAGGACGCCGACAAGCATTTATTCTTGGCTTTGCTTGAGGGGGTTCCCACAGGCTATGATGGCGATATTCCCAAGTCTAATGTTTTCACTCAGCGTGACAGTCCCCCCTTCCGATGGTGATCTGTTGCTCTGCTTTGGGAACTGGACGGGGGCCGAGGCCGACCCCACTTTGCTTTGCGAGCTTTTGCAGAAAGAGGTGGATGCTGGATGGTTGGAGACCATTCCTTTGCACGAGGCTCAGGCTCGCTGGGGCTCTCGCCTGGCCGTGGGGCGCCTCAACATCGTTATCGCCCCTGGCAAGAAGCCTCGACTTGTAGTTGACAGCTCGGTGTGTGGTACCAACAGTTGCTGCCAGGTTCCCGAATCGTATGCTTTGCCAGGCTTACAACATGTCCGTTTCAGCTTTCCTTTCAGGATGCACAATGGAGCTTTGGCAGGCTTTTCCTTGGACATTGAGGCGGCGCACAAAACAGTTCGTGTTCGTGATGGGACTTTGCGTTACCTATTTTATCGCGTTTGTCCTTTTGGGGCTGTTTTCAGTGCACATTGGTTTCAGCGAGTCAGTGCCTTTCTGATCCGTATGCTTCACCCTTTCCTTTATGTGCGCCACTCTCTTTTCGTGTACAGTGATGATTTGCTGGGCATCACGGAGCAATCGGTGTTGGAGATCACCTTCGCTTTGGTCCTTGCCTTTTGCGTTTGCTTTGGATACCCCATTTCTTGGAAGAAGCTTCAAATGGGCCCGCGTATCCTTTGGATTGGTTGGAGCTTTGACTTCGGCGCTGGGGGAGTCGAGGTTCCTTCCGATAAAACTTCGAAGTTGCTTGCTGGTCTGCGCGACATCTTGAGGCAGGACAGGGTCGACAAACGCGAGCTCCATCGCGTTATCGGCCTTATCCAGTGGATCCTTCAGCTGTTTCCTTTGCTTAAGCCATGGATGAACACGCTTTACTGTGATTTGCATTCTCCTTTTGGAACAAACTATAGCATGGATCCGGGTGACTTTCCTTCCATTGCTGATTTCTTGGACGACACATTGACTTTTACTTCGCTCATTTCAGGGACTGCAATCCCCTTGGGGTCCAAGCTTCTTTCGGTTCGACACGTCGACATTAAGCGCAAACGTGATCTTGCTCAGGTGCCTTTGACGTCGAAGCGTCTGTGGCTCCGCGTGGCTGCCAGCAGTCGGCGGCGTCTTTCGCCGGCCTCCAAGCAGTTCTTGCTTTACTGGAAGCATTGGGCCGAGGACCCTCCTCTTCTTCGCCCTCTGCAGATTCCTTTGGCATCACCTGTGGAGGCGGCGGCTGACGCCATGGCCTCCTCCAACAAGTTTGCGATTGGTGGGTACGTCCAGATGCCTAGTGGTAACCTTCTTTGGTTTTCGCAGTCTTGGGTCATGGCCGATTTGCAGTTCACGAAATTGGATCTTAGCGATGATGCCCAGGCCTACATCGCTTCTTTTGAAACCCTGGCCCAGATTGCTTTGCTGCACTGCGCGTCGGCCATGATTCCTTTTGGTCGATTCCTTTTGGTCGTCTGCGCGTTAGGATCAAATCCTGGTGTGATAATGCCGGTGCTGAAAGCGTGTCCAATAAACTTTATACCCGCAAGTATCCGCTTTGCATTTTTGCACAACGACTGGCGCTTTTCAGCGCGTATTCGTCGATGTCTTTGGACGTTTCTCATATACCTGGCGAATACAACAAGGATGCTGATATGCTCTCCCGCATCGAGGACTTTTCGGAGCTGCCTGCCAGGTTTCCTTTGAATACGCGTCTGGTTCTGGACCTGGAGCAGCTTTGGTTTCGCCGGTCTGCGGTTTCCTTGACTCCGCCTGACTTTCCACTGCGCTGGAAGATACCTGTGAATGAGTTCTTTCGATGAGCTTTACGGCCTCTCCCACTTTGCGGAGATATGCCAATGCTTTACGGCCTGTCATTTCTTGAGACATGCCAGCTTCGCGGCCCTTTCGTGGCCCCAATTGCTGAGCCGTGAATGGCCTGAGGCAGCGTGCGCAAACCTCACAGTTCTATTGGGGGTTGTTTCACTTGGGCGAGGTTTACTTTGAGTCTGGCAGTACTTTATGGGGTAGTTCGAAAGCTCAGCTTGCTATGCTTGGCATAGACCGCATTCGCTTTTGCTTCCACCAGACTCAAAACAACCTCTCGCTTCAGCAGTGCTCCTGTAGCTCAGCTTTGCTTAGCTTGCTTGCCTTCTAGAGTAGAGGCTTGGCTGTTGTAACAAAGTAGAACTGCCAAAATTCGAAAGGAAAGGTGTGCCTGGGTTTGCAAGGGCTGATAACAGCCTTTCGATCCAAAAACCTCCTCCAAGGAAAGAACCGGAAGGCCCAAACCAAAACCTCAACTCCTTGCAAACCCCCACTGCTACCCTTCACTGTTGGGCCTTGTCGCTTGGGCGAGCGGCTGCGACCCTTAAGGCTGTCCGGCATTTCCGAGTCTTTTACCTCAGAAATGGTCTCCGCGGGAGGGGGCTGTGAAAGTCCCGGCGGTGGCTCATTCTGAACAACCTCAAGTCCCAAGGGCTGCAAGACCGAGTCCACACTGGATTGCTGAATTGTCTGCATTGGTGAAGGAAGAAGTTGCTGCTACAAGAGATGATGAAGATAAAGAAAAGAAGCAGCAAGAAAACGAAGCAGCAGAAGAGGAAAAGATCCCGGTCGAAGCTGCACCGGTGGAAGTTGCTGCAGAAGTTCAGGCTGCAGAAGCTCAGGTAGAAGATAAAGAAAAGAAGCAGTAAGAAGACGCAGCAGAAGAGGAAAAGATCCCGGCCGAAAAGCCAAAGCAGAAGGATTTCGGTCCAGAAGTGGAGACGTTGTACTCTTTGGCTCAGGCCAGAGAGTACGATGACTGGTTGTCTGTCAATTTCGATATGCTTAACGACCAAGGGCTAAAGCAGGAAATGCTGTCGTTCCTGGAGTTAATCCAAGAGCCTCTTGCAAGATGGAAGGACGGCGATGCCGTTAACTTGGAGTCGCGTTTAGCCGACATGAAGGCTAGCCAAAAGATTTTCGAAGAGGACCTCGATAGACAAGAAGCCGAGGTAGCAGCAAAGCATGTGCAGATCCTGAAGCTACAGCAGCAAATGGATCAAGCACGAGCAGAGCTCGAAAAGAATGAAGCTGTTATCTTGGAGCTAAAGGAGCAAAGGGTTCAACTGGACGGGCAGGAAGCTGCCACAAAGATAGCGATCGAAATGTTAGACGACGTTATCGACTCAATGTCGATAATATGTGAAAGCCATGATGTTTAAGATCGAAAAGAAGGAGCCCGAGAAGCGGTTTAGTGCCGACATGCTTTTCAAGAAGAAAAGGGAGAAGATGGAGCAAAGTGACATCGAAAGTGTCAAGGCAGAAGAGGATAAGACGAAGAGGGGAACTGCTACCCCAAAGATCGCTCCGGATGTTTTGAAGAAGAATGAAGTAGGAGATGGAAAGCAGCGGCCGACTGAACCGAAAGGGCCGCCTCCCAAGCGAGCTAAAACTGATGAAGGCCAAAGCTCGGGTTCCCACTTCAAGTGGGAAGACAGAAGCGAAAAGAGCGGGCGCTCCTGGTGGGAGCAAGACAGCCGTGGAGCAAACGGGCAGTGCTTCCACTGTCTGAAGTGGGGTCACAGCGCAAAGTCATGCCCCACTATGTTAAAAGAAGCAAGAGAGGATGGGTTCCCCATCCCCTCGCAAAGTGTTATCGACAAGCTGCGTATCCCCATGTACTGCAGATTCTGCGCGAAGGCGCGCACCCGCTCAGAGCGTTTTCCCTTTCCAGGTTGGGGAACGCACGTGTACCAAAAGTGCTACTACAACCTGGATAGCGAACAAAGCAAGGGCTCCAAAGAGGAGCCAACGAAAGAAGTCCCTGTTAAAGCGTCGCCTGCGAAGCGACCGAAGTATCAGGAAGTATCTTCGGTTACAGCTGTTGATGTAAGTGAAGAAGAGAAGAACAAGCCGAAGAAGAAGGAAGAAAGCCCAGAGCGCAAGGAGAAGGAGGAAAAGCCGGAGAAGAAGAAGGATGACAAGGAGAAGAAGGACGATCGTAAGGAGAAGAGGCACAAGAAAGAAAAGAAGCGATCGTCGAGCAAGCCAAAGAAAGGAAAGAAAGAGAAAAAGGAAAAGAAAGAGAAGAAAGGCGAAAGAGCAGAGTCGTCCCACCGCGACCGCGTGGACGAAAGAGATCTTTAACAGATCCAAGCAGCCAGCGCAAGCTGACGACTGGGACACCGCCAGTATATAAACCCGGGTGTATGAAAAGAGCTGAAGCCAAATGGCTGGGGCAGTACTCACAGCACCACGAGCACTACGATGTACAGAAAAGAGAACGAGAAAAGTTCGTTCACAAGTTTCTGTTGAGGAGTAGAAAGTAGTTGGCGTAGTTGGTAGAATTGTTTAAATGGCATGGTTATGTATGTGAGAAAGGTGGAAAGTATGGTCGCTAAGAAACTTGGTGAAGTGAACGTACGAGAAAAGCCGAAAGCTACGGAAGCTGAAGGCTCAGTGGTCACGAAATCCACTACAAGCGCTTACAAGGATGCAAAGCTACAAGGCTGAACAGAAAGCCGTCGCCAGAGCACCCGGGAGAAAACGAAGCCGGTGCGAAGTTAGTGTGATGGAAAATCCAAAGGATGATCCAGGCGACATTGGATGTCGCGTCTACTTGTTCAGGACGAACATCGCTTCGTCAACAAGTACTACACCACTACAGCGAGATTAACCACAACAAGTTGAACGGTTAAAGTGGTGAAGTTAAAGGAGCATGCGAGAAACGCGAGTCGTGAAGCAGACTGGTGAGGTGTTACCAAGCTCCAAAGAAGTGAAGTGGAAAAGTTTGGTCGGATGAAAGGTAAGACACCTTTGATCCGAGGAGGCATAACAAACATGTCATTTTCCACCGCACGTTGTTTTCCTGGTTGTCTCACTTCGGTGACCGCAGGTTTTGACTAGGCTCAAGCGAACTGAAAAAAGTCGGGACCGCGTGTGCTAAAGGTTGGAAGCTTAAGGTTTGGCTTAAAACTTTCAGAGCTGCAGTCGTCTTTCCGGCAAGCCGAAACAAAAAGCTGAGTGAGAGTGTTCTTTGTCCAGCCTGCTTTGTCTCTCACGAGTACTCGCTTTGCTTACACACTAGACTCTCTAGACAGCCATAGCCTTTGTTGTTGCGTGGTGTAACGCTTTCCTGAAGAGAGAGAGACAGACATAGAGAGACAGAGACAGAGACAGAAACAGAGACAGAGAGACAGAGAGACAGAGAGCCAGAGAGACAGAGAGACAGAGAGACAGAGAGACAGAGAGAGGGAGAGAGGGAGAGAGGGAGAGAGGGAGAGAGGGAGACAGAGAGAGAGAGACAGACAGAGATAGAGAGACAGAGAGAGGGAGACAGAGACAGAGAGCCAGAGAGCGGGAGCCAGAGAGAGAGACAGACAGAGACAGAGATCGATAGATCTTGGAGAGAAGAGGGTGTTAAGCCATGCGTGCTTGTCGTCATAATAATTAGAGCGGTTGTTGCCAAGACCGCGGCTACTAGGTTACCAGATACTATTACTTCTGCTGCTAGCTCTACGTCCACTGCTACGTCTTGCACTTGTTCCCCAGCAACTACGGCTTTCGAAGCTGCCAAGAGGTATTTGGAAGACCCCGGTACCGAAAGACCTGCACGTCGGCTTCGATGCCATGCAGAAGTCGGTCGGCTCCTGAGTTTTCTGGTGGAATCTTGGAATGGGCCCCGAGTTGGTGGGGTATCCACACCAAAGCCGGAGCTATGCGCACACGAGGAAGGTATTATTTGTACCCGAAATAACTCGCCTGGCAGTTGTAATGCCCGCAACGCTTCAAGCAAGAAGCTTTCCGGAGCATGACAGTCGTTTTGGTCAAGTTGGCATGCATAGACAGGCCAGCGAAAAGACTAAGAGCAGCTTGCTTGGTGTTGGCCTAGGTTTGCAAAAGTTGATGATCAGTCTGCATGTCTAGATTCTTGGATAGTCTTGGCACTTCTGGGTTGCTGTCAGGGTGCGATGTTTAAGAAATCGACGTCCATGTGCACACCATGACAACGGTGATGCTGATGATGATGGTGCTGAGGGGATGGGGGTACGGCTCGGATAAGGATGAGGACAAGGATGAGTATGATGGTGATAGTCCTGATGATGCTTGTGATGTTCAAGAGGGCGAGAGGATGAAGATAAGGCTGAGCACGATGGCGATGGTCATGATGATGTTCTTGATCTTGATTGTGATGATGATGATGATGATGGCGGCGGTGGTGGTGGTCGTGGTGGTGGTGATGATGATGATGATGGTGGCGGTGGTGCTCATGATGATGATTGTTATTATTATGACTATTTATTATGTTGATGTTGGTGAGGAAGATGATGATGGTGGTGGTGGTTGTGGTGGTGATGGTGCTGATGGTGCTGATGCTGATGGCCATGGTGACCTCATGGCCATGGTCATGATCATGGTTTGTTGGCGCTGGTACTGACGGTGGCGGTTGTGGTGATGCTGATGCCGACGGTGACGGTGACAGTGGTGATCGTGGTGATGGTGACGGTGGCGTTGATGGTGAGGATGACGATCGCGGGTGCCCCGTGTGGCAATAGATCAGGGTGATAGTGAAAATTGTGATGTTCGTGGCTTCATCATGTATTGTTAAATCTGGTTGTGCCTTCGTCATTGTTGTGATTCCAAGCTTTGGTTCCTGCAGAGATGAAGCATGGTGTCACTAGGGCCCCTGTACTACCAGCACACAGTCAGCACCACAACGCTGAGCCCTATGATTTCCACAACAAGGGGGTGGATAAGACCAGGTTTGGGCACAAGCCAAGTGATGCTGAGCCTGCTCCTGCTGTTTAACGATTATGAGGAACTCGAGGGGCTGATTTTGGAAGGTTCCAGAGGAGCAGCAAAGACCCCACCGACCATCAAAGGCCCTGCTCTTTCAGACTTGTGCCATCCTCGAAGTAATGCTGAGGCGACCAACTTACCGGCAGACTCCAGAATCAGCATTTTCATGTATTGCAGTATTGCTCTCTCTTCTTCGGGATTCAAGTGTCCTCTGCGATCTAGGTGAAGGGCGTCAGCATCGCTTATGTCAAGCTCGGGTCTCTCAAAGAGGCTGCTGCAGGGAGGGGCTTTGGGGCGGTGTATTGTCGTGCTTGGGGGCTCAAGCTGCGGTGTGGAGTCCGGCTCGTGGCTGCAGACGGTAAATCCTAAAAATGTGAGTTCTACAGCAGAGGCCAGGCAAGAACTGAAGAGCAAAGACAAGCATCAAAGTACAACCCCGAAGCCCCTAGGCCGTACACCCATCTAAGCCCGAAGCTGCAGATTCACTACTGCATCCTCTACACGCTACGCTCCGGCGCGGAGCTCTTCGGTGGTGCTCCCTCCGAGCAGACAGCCGGTCCCTGAGTTGGAACTTCGGGGCTCACTGAGTGTTTGTTGTCGATGTTTCGGATTCTTCTTGTTACAAATATGTAAATATGTATATTAGTAGCTTGTTTTGTTTTAGAACTTCAAGGTTCACTGGGGGTTATGCAGCAAGAAGTATTCTATACGGGTTCTGCAACTCTAGAAGGGTTCTATCAGGGGTTAGAACTACTGCGCTTTGTGTTGGTTAGTCGGGAGCTTGTGGACACAGGAGTTGACGTTTGTGGGGGGGGCTCTGGTTGCTGGTTGATGCTCTATGGTTTCAGAACTTGGGATTTCGTGACCAGGGAGTGTTCGAAGTCAGGATGGGGTCTTTGAGAGTGCTGTTTGGGGTCGACGAGCTTTTGCCTGCGAAACCGAAGCGGCGACATGGCCCAGGAAGTTCCAGGCAGCCCCGAGTTCCCTCCAAACTCGAAAACGCAAGTAGGCCAGCAGGATCTTGAATCCCTGTCTCTAGTGTTAAGGCCCAGGCAGCAAAAAGCCTAGGGCCTAGTACCCTAAAATTCGAGAACTCTGGCAGACCCTTTTTTGCAGATGATGTTGGATGCCGTCCATCAGCGGCACCTTCCCGGTTCCAGTTGCAACCATCTTGGAGGCTATGAGGCCAGGACCCACCAACTAGACCACAACAATCCTTAACTCAATGATTATGGGACTTGGTACCTAAGGTTGCAATAAGGCAACCATAGTTATTTGTATCTAATGGTACTCATATCTTGACCTACGAAGTTACTGAGTCTCCTGATCCTCCAAGTACCTTGCAAACCTTTCAGAGCCATTCAGGCGTTTGAATCACGAACTACCCCTGAATTCAAAACAGCACCTTGGAGTGCGTCAAAAAAAACCCTTAGCAATTGCAGGAAGCTCTTCATTAACAGCCCTGATAAGCTCATACATAACTTTACTTCCTGTAACCCTGGCAAAACCCTCTATATCAGCCGATGCAGACCCCCAACAACCAGCCCTGAAAAAAAAGCCTGTGAAACAAGGGACCCCACGCGAGGTGGGCCTGGAATTGGAGCCAGGCGAGGAGACTGCCGGCTTAAGGCGACGCAGAGGAGCGGAGGCCAGATTGGTTCTTTCTTTTTCTGAGGGCTTCTGTAGGAGGGCTTAGGGGGCTATTAGGGGTTCAGGGCTTAGCGTCTGTCAGAATCCTCTTGGGATATGTTTCGATTCTGCAGGGCTGCACTTTAGTTCGCGAGCTCGCGTTCTCTGGGCTGTGAGGCAGCAGCTTTTCCGGTCTTGAGGTTTCGGGCCTTGGGCTTCTACCCTTGTTCTTCTGCTCGCTGCATGTGTGGCTGTGGTAATGGTGGGGATTGCAGTGCCGACAGTGCTGGTGGGTCTTGCTCGTTCTTGTGCATGCTACCGTGCAGCAGCCTTTGTTTCTTGAGGCTTTCTGAGGCTTGCCAATTGTGTCACAGATGACTCTAGGAGGTAGTTGGGACGTCCGATGCCTCTTCGTGAGGCCTCTGCAAACAGTTGGCGGATAGTCGATGCCTCAGACGACAGGCTTCCCTAAATCCTGAACCCTAAATCCTCTGCGCTGAGACACCCCAAAGAAGCCGCCCCTAGCCCCTAAGCTCTCGAATGTGTTGCCGGCCCAGGGCTCTGAGGGGCATGACGGCGAGAAATAACCCAGATATTCACGCTCAGAAGATAGACTGTACTGTAGGGTAAAAGGATGTTCTTCTACATCTTTACAGGGGAGTATCGAGGGCTTAGCGATTGTATGGTCGAGGGTTTCGGGCTTAGAGAGTTGTTCCTTTAACAACCTTCATCTACTTGCTTGATCAAGCTCCGGTACTCGTTCGCCACCCAGGTACACAAGCATGTGCAACAGCCTCAGAACCTGAGCGTTCCGAGTCTGCTGAAAGGTGAATGACGAGAATCCGTTGCCATGCTGGGGCCTCATCTGAACGGATTGCCAGTTTGAGATGTTTGTCGATTTCTGGTCTTCTGTTTCAGAGGCTGTGGGGGTCGCAACTTTGAGCACAAAACCTGAAGCACTAAACCAACGCCCCAAACCCAGACCTACAGCGCACACCCCAGTGCGCGTGCTGGAGGGGTTCAGGTACGTAGTCCAGGCTTCGGGCTTCAGAGTGCTGTAAAATGAACTTTAAGTCAAGAAACTTGGTAGCATCGTTATAATGATAGTGAGCGTGTTTAATCCCGTGCTCATGACTGTTATTGCTGCCGATATAACGCTTGTCGTTTTGCTCGTGCACACTAGTTTTGTTCACCGGAATCCTTGTACCCTCTCCCAAGCAATTCATTTGCGTCGGACACAGCACTTCATGCGTAAATGCCGTAGCAGCCGTAGCAATCTTCTGGTTTGCCAGGTATTCTCTGCTGGATAGCACGCTGTAACTTCCTCAGTGCCCACGTCCTCAAACCACACCTTCTGGATTCCAAAAATGCAAAAACAGCCGAAACCGAAGCGCGGTAGCCTGTTGCAGTGCTTAGGCATTGCTGCATTTTTCCGAATCCATGATGGCTTCGGCACACTCATGGCCGGCAGCTGAGCCGTTCGATCCATGCCTGCTGCCGTCCTGAAAAACAAACCCCGTGAAGCCTCAGTAAGTAAAGACCCTAAAGTTCCACCGCAAACCCTGCAAAGCATTAAGGGACCTTGTTTTAAAAAGAACTAATACCTGCAGAAGCCCTATAATAAAACAATACCCGACAGTAGCAAACCCTCTAGCACCGCCAAGTCTCGGAAGCATCTGCCGCTGCTCCTGGAGAGTCCCGTAGATACCATCCATGGGCAGCTTGCTTGCAGTTTGGCTTTGGGTGTTTCGGGATTGGGGTCTCCGGGGTTAAGGATTTAAGGTTTCGGGCTTTGGGGCCTTTTCGCAGGTCTTGGCAGGCTCCGGGATTCTTTTGCTGCGGCTTCGAGCCAAAGTTGCAAGGTTCAGGGTTTAGGCATTCCATGCTTGGGACGGTGCCATGTGGGCCGTCAGACAGCCAACTGACTGCAATGTGATTGGGGCTTGAGGGGTTTATGACCTATTGGGCAAGTGGGTGACAGGTTTACGACACGCCAGTGATGCAGACCCTGCTTGATCACACCTGCACACTGCTTGCAGAGGTTTCGGGATTCGCTATCCTTGTGGTCCCTTTATGAGTAGAGATGAATATACTATCGTACGCATAGTATACTCCGAAACCCCATCGTATTCCTAAGACGCTTAAGTAGTTCGGCCCTTTGATTTCGTGTTCCTTTGCCAAGCCTGCAACTTTGAGCGATTGCAGGTCGTGCTTCTATGTGTGCGCCGGCCTGGGCTCTAGGGATCGGGGAATCGGGGCTGTAGGCTTTCGAATTAAGGACTGAAGTCATGTGGCGACGCGGAAAAATCCAAGTTCCGGCCTTTGCCCTCCTGATCGGGTTTCTGCTCGTCTCAACTGTTGAGTGCCGTCCTCGACCCCTCTGCAATTACAGCTCTGCAAAGTCTCAACCCTGCTGCGAAGCCACATTGTCCCATAAGCTGTGCCTTCAGTTTTTGTTGGTTTCTCGGCATCCTGTTGCAGAAACCCAAAAGAGGGAGACAAGTTAAGTCCAAGTCTGACCGCAGGTACCCCAAGAGGGGCCTCCAGCCGATGGGACAGCTGCGGCCTTAGGAAGAAAGGGTGAACGGGGTGTAAGAAATTGGAGCGGATGTTGGGAGGTAGCAGGGTGATGGGCTCGTAAAGCACTCATGGCTTGGAGCACAGCTTGCTTTAAGGTTGGTTTAGCATGCCTGGCCTTTGCGAGGGGACCTCCGAGATACTCCCGCAACAGCACAGCAGCATGCAGGTGTTCAGAGCATGTTGAAGGTGTTTCCCGCAGCTCCGAATGCTAGGGCTCGTGGCTGCGAAGCCGACTTTAGGACAATGCCCCACTGAGTCCAGTCCTGAGTAAGGTGCACTTCGGAGTTTCTAATTTGGGGAAGCATGTGGTGCTTCGACCCTGGAAATAGAAACGTCCGAAGCCCTTGCTCCTCGCCCAGGCGACCCACTCTTTTGAGAATGGCTCGGGTGGACAAGACGCCGGGGCCTTGCCAAACGAGCACGCAGACCACTTCCAGAAGTGTACTTCGGCCTGCTAAATGCGTACTAAGCAGACTCGTGGGCCACTGTGCCATCTTTGTCACGCTTCCAAGTCTAGTCTAAACGCGCGGCGTCCTGTTGCGAAGCCGTGACAAGCTACGGTCTTTTGGTTGAAGTTCCAGTGCCTGAGTCTCCAGAGAGTGCAGGGTTTAGAGGCGATGTCGCAGCATTTCGGAGTGGGCATGTTGGGTCAGGAACGCTGGGTTTCGGGCTCCACGGTTCAGGTCTTGAGGACTAGATAGCAGCTTGGAGCCTGGGTGGTCGCGTAGGTAAATGCAAAGGCCACGATCCCAGCTGTGAGCGCAGTTTAGGGTGAGACTCTTTCCCGGGCCCTCGAAGCACGGAGCACTTCAGGTGCTGCGTCGCCGTGGATCGCCGAAAGGTCCGGAGTCGCGTTTAGTGGCTCAGGGGTTCAGAGGATAATTTCAGGGTTTCGGGTTTAAGGCGGATCACGACAAGCCAGGGATCGTCATACAAGTTCATTCCTGCTTAGTCGGCCGTGTCTTTAGAAATCACAGCTTACGAAGCCTGATCAAAAGGGACGAGTTGTGATATCAGATAAAGAGTCCGAGTTTGGTCTCATACCCAGATCACGAGCCCGCAACCTCCAACACGCACATCTCCTTCTGGCAACTCTGAAGCCCTACACTGCCCTGAACCTCAACGAAAGGCCCTGACGCCCTACATCCCAACTTCTTGAAAGGCTGACTTCTCTTGGCTCTGTAGGATCTATCGTCTTTGGGGATAGAGAGGTTCGGAGTTACTCGGGCTTGAGACAAGGTGGTAGGCGCGTCGAGGTTGTACAGAGTTGTGGGTTCATCATAGCTCGTAGTTTCCCGGCGGCATGGCCCGCTTTATTTGCAAGCACAGCACCCCAAAGACTTTCGGACGCATGCCCGGCCCTTGAATTTGGGATTCGGATTTTGGCGTTTTGATGCGCTCGCCTCCTGGTTACTGCCGCTTGCATGCTCAACCCAAGTTACGAGACGCGAAGTGGAAGCGTGCTGAGGCCTTGAGTCGTCTTGAGCTCCACGGACCCCACGCAACTCCCCCAGCCGCTGAGCCACTGCATAAGCCAACCTGAAGCCCCAGCTGCTTACGAGACCACGAACGCTCACCCTCAAGCTTGGGTGTTGGGGCCATGGGCTTGGTGCGTTAGCCAATGTTGGGGCCGTGACCAAGCGTAAACAGCTGGATTCTCAGTTTTCCGGGAAGGTCGACACTTGACACTTGGTATTGAGGGTTTGGGGTTTTGGCCTGAGAGTTTTGGGGTTCAGGACTGGATGATGAGGTGTAGTGTGGAGTCGAGAGTCGGATGTGGTGTGGAGTCGCTTTGCCCGCACTTCGAGAGTTCTGGGCGGGACCTGTTGGCTCGGCCGGGCGGGGAGCGTCGAACGCTTCGGTTGAACTTGGCATTCGCATTCTTAGGTTGTTGTGTATTGCTAGTGTCAGCTGCTGAAGCGGACGACAAATGCATAAAATCGCAAGGCTGCAACATTGATGTCCTCAGCAATCAGCAAATGCATGTCCCTGTCAGTTGCCCCGGTTGCCCCCGTCATTGCCTTCGTATGTCTACATACACTACCATAAATATGATCAGGAACCCCCAAACTCGTATTGGTAGTTTCTTAGGCGTTTATGTTACCTGCAGATCGTCGTAAACCTCACCATAGAAGC
>CAJNJA010000382.1:0-18440 GCA_905231915.1 Symbiodinium necroappetens | reverse complement strand
GGCTTAGCGTTTAGGGTTTAGGGATACAACGGTTGATAATATGCATCCTGCATTATCCAAAATAATGAATATACCATAACTCCTATTAGTTTAGGGGTCCTCAAGGTCATGCAGGATGTATACCATCAACAGTATGACGCTGCTGAGTGCTCCTGTTGGGTTGTATGCTGCTGTGCTGCACCAGTGGTGAGAAGAACGCTCAGAACTGTCACTGTGTCTGAGTGTTTGCTGCCACAACCGTCGTGAATAGGGACATCGGCAGCACGGAAAACTGAGCCCGGCACAGACAATCCGGGAATCTTTTCTATGACGACTCGCTGTGCCTGCAACGGACATCATATGAAGAAGAGATTATGTATGGTCAGTCTGGCGTTCCCCCCCACTCCAACGCTATGGTCGGGTAGGAGTAGGGGGGGGAGGTTGGCGTGCCCCTAAACCCGAATACCCCTAAACCCTAAAACCCCTAAATCCTAAAACCCCTAAAACCCTAAACCCTACGCCCTAAACCCTACGCCCTAAACCCGAAACCCTAATACCCTAATACCCTGCAGCACGAGCTGCACACCTGGCCTCGACGGCCAGTTGCTCGTGGCCCCAGGCTGTTGGATGAAACCTCAACACAGGAGGGGTTTAGGGGTACTTCGGGTGCAATTAGGGGATTTTGGAGGCTTTTAGGGTGCTTCAGGATTTAAGGGCTTAGAGTTTGGGGGTTTGGGGCTACGGATTTAAAATAGGGATTTAAGGATTTAGGGGTTTAGGGCTTAGGGTTTAGGGGTTCAGGGCTTAGGGTTTAGGGCTTAGGGCTTGGGGTTTGGGGTTTAGGATTTAGGGAGTTAGAGTTTAGGGGCTTTCTTTTTTGGGGGTTAGTGCTTAACCCTAAACCCCTAAACCCTAAACCCTTTCCTTAATTAAGGAATATACCTTAAATCATAATATTAAGGCCCCTATAATTTCATGTATATTCCTTAGTTAATCAAGGGGTGGTGGGCTCTCTGAGGATATTGAGCCCTGTGGCCTGCAGCTTTTCAGGATAACCGGGATACAGCAAGGCCTCGACATAAGTTTAGGACCTCTAAGATATGGGAGTTGCGAAAAAATTAGGGGTACCGTATTTTGGGGGGGGGTCCTTTATAATAAGGATCCTACGATTTAGGGTACTATATTAGGGTCCCCTATAATTCGGAAACCCCCACATTGCAAGGGGACATCTGGGACAGTTTCCGCCTGGGAACCCCAAGAAGGAAACTACAGGTTGGGAGTTTAGGGTATTATAAGGCTTCTATAAGGCTTCTCTAAGGTATATAGACCTTCTATCAAGCTCCTATAACGGCAACTACCCACCTGAAAATGTCCTAGACGAAGCCCTAAACCCTAAACCCTAAAGAACCTACCTTTTTAGGGTTTCCCATTATGATTTCTTTATATAAGCCCTTAAAAAGGGAGGTTATTAGGGGTCAAGGTAGGCCCTAAACCCTAAACCCCTAAACCCTACACCCCTACACCCTTACAGCGCCCACCAACTCCTGAACCCGCAAGTCCACCCTGCAAGGGACGCCTCTTCCCTGAAGCGAGCCGTGTTCCAGGAGCTGACCCCTAAACCTGAAAATGTCTTAGACTCCGGGCTCCCGCAAAATCCCTGAAACCCCTAAACCCTAAACCCTAAACTCCCTAAACCCTAAACTCCCTAAACCCTCCGGGCTCCCGCGCATGCTGAAGTCCCACATGGACCGGTCGAAGACCTCGCCGAAGTTCAGCCGTAGGCGCTCCAGGGCGGCGACCTCCCCCACCCCTTTTGGGGCTTAGGGTTTTGGGGTTTGGGGGTTTAGGGGTTTTGGGGTTTAGGGGTTTAGGGGTTTAGGGGTTTAGGGTTTAGGGGTTTAGGGCGCAAAACCACAATTACTTAAAACAAGAAGAGGAAATAAACCCCAAACTAAACCCTGAAAAGCACTCCATAGGGCTGACCTACACCCTCAGCCCCACCCTGTAGCAGAAAAGACCTAACTTTTAGGGTTCCTTATTGTCGTTCCTATATACATATATATATATGTATATATATAGACATATAGAGTTCCTAAAAAAGGTAGGGTCTTTCCGGCTACAGGTAACGGAGCCCAACCCCCAAGCAAAACCTGACTTGGGAACCCTAAACCCTAAACCCTAAACCGCACCTCGTCGAAGAAGACGCAGGCGCTGTCGGAGTGGCTCTTGTTAAAGTCCTTCAAGAGCTTCCCAGAGAGCCCAGTACCCCTTAATTAAGGAATATACCTTCAATCATAATATTAAGGCCCCTATAATTTAAGGTATATTCCTTAATTAAGGGGTATTGGGTTCTCTGGGTTAGCCAGATCCCCTACTGGGCTTTACCTGTAACCGAAAAGACCTACCTTTGTAGGGTTCCTTATTGTGGTTTCTATAATAGTTTCTGAAAAAGGTAGGTCTTTTCGGTTACAGGTAGGGTTTAGGGTTTTAGGGCTTCGGGCTTTTAGGGTTTTAGGGTTTAGGGTACTGCTGTATCCGGATGTTTTGGTTTCTATAGGCGGTGTTAAGCGGTTCAGAGGGTTCAAGAATAGGGATTAACATACATGTCATGCCATGACAGAAAGGCTACTAGGCGGAGGTCTACCATAACAATGACCACAAGGGACCATGCAGATAACATTGTAGGACCTCTGTATATCCTTATTCTGGGACCGCTGCTGCGAGGGGGATTCCCTAAACCCCGAACCCTAAACACTAAACCCCAAACCCTAAACCCCAAAACCCTGAACCCCAAACTCTACTAAACCCTAAACCCCAAAACCCTATAAACCCCAAACCCTATTATACCCTAAACCCCAAACACTACTAAACCCTAAACTCTAAACCCCAAAACCCTAAACCCCAAACCCTACTAAACCCTAAACCCTAAATTCTTAACACCAGAAACTGAGCCCGACTCTGCCTTTCGGGATGTCTGGGGTCCTTACGGACTACGGACGAGGGTCGAGGGTTGACGGTCTATGAGGGCTAGAATGTACCGTTTAGGGTGCCAGGTCCGTTTTGGGGGGCTTGGGATTTCGGGGCAAAGTAGCTTGAAGTTATTCAGTGTGGTATACGGAGTTCTACAATCACATCTATCGCTCACTGGAAATTGGAGTTTCCGTAAATAAGGGGTACCTTAATTTGGGCTCCTTTTTTTGCGTACTATATTAGGGTCCCCTGTTTCGGAAACCCCCAAATAGAACTGCTTGGGGTGTCAGCGAGCCGCGGAAAGGCTTTCCCTGGGACGCGGCTCCGGCTGTGGCTGCGTGTTGCACTCACGTCGTATTATCTGGGTTCTTGTTAACGGGATTTAACTTAAGTTACCATAGTAGGGATCTATAGTAAGTAATTCTGTTTCCTTATTATGGTATTTTCAATTAAATCCCTTAACAAGAACCCAGTTATTTACACAGCATCCATTGGGCCCGGTCCATTGTAATGCCAGTAGGAGTTAGGATTAGGGAGACCCTTGGGGATATAGACGGTTAAGAAGGGTCCCCTTTAAGGGGTCTAGGACCTAGGATCCAGCACATTGGCCACATTTCGGCCTCGAAACGCAGCATTCGTAGGAAGGGGTTCTTTGGCCATGCTCCAGAATCTCGCAGTGCTTGCGCGAAAGCACGGTGGTCGTCAATTCGCAAAAGTTCGCCGGGATTTGGGGCGAGCAGTTTGGCCGTGCTAGGTTGGGCCGTGCTCCTAAACTGCGTCCCGCCGAAACCCTACACCCTAAACCCTAAACCCTAAAACCCGAAAAACCCACAACCCTAAAACCCTAAACCCCAAAACCCTAAAGCAGTCTGGCCGTGGTGTCCTTGCTGGTCTCCTCGTATTCTCTCTTCTTGGTTGCCTGGTGGTCTCTCTCCTGCTGGTTTCTTCGTTGGGTAGTTCTCGAAATTAGGGTCCCCTTTTATAGGGGTGCTGTGCTGTATTGGGGACCTAAAAAGGTGACCCTAATTTAGAGAACTACCCTGCTGGCTTCTTCGTTGTCTGCTGGTAACAATGTCCGGCTGGTCACCTCGAGGGTTTCTTTCTGGTGGTCTTCCTGGTGGTCCTGGTGGTCTTTGTGGTCCTTGACATATAAGGGACCCTCAGATAAAAATCCTCAGTCCTGACTGACAAGCAGACGGACACCCCAAGACGGACCCCGAGTTCCAAGAAACCCCTAAACCCTAAACCCTAAACCTTAAACCCTAAACCTTAAACCCTAAACCCTAAACGCCCTAAACCTTAAACCCTAAACCTCAAACCTTGAACCCTAAACCTCAAACTAAACCCTAAACCCTAAACCTTAAACCCTAAACCTAAACCCTAAACCCTAAACCCTAAACCCTAAACCCTAAACCCTAAACCCTTAAACGGAACCCTGAAAGCAGCCCTCAACTTCGAAAGCAATTCTGACCAGGGCACTGCTCGTAGTTTGTGGGCACCTGCGGGAGTGCCTGCGAAGGTTTAGGGTTTAGGGCTTAGGGTTTAGGGCTTGGGGTTCTGGGTTTAGGGTTTAGCTTCACCGTCCGAACACGGAGTGACGTGATTGCACACATACCTAACACACAACCACATATACGCGTGTACGCACGGACGTACATCCATACATACATGTACATACATACATACATACATACATACCTACATACCTACATGCCTACATACCTACATACCTACGTACATACTTTACATACACACACGCACATATACACATATACATACATACATACATACATACATACATACATACATACATACATACATACATACATACATACATACACACACACACACAGATGCATACACACAGACAGGCAGGGGACCATGCATACATGTGTACATGCAAACATGTCAATCAAGCAGCCTGTCAGTCAGTCGGTCTAGCTAGCTGGGTTAGACAAATAGATAGATGGATCGATCTACCGCTGGAGTTGATATGTACATATATATATATACATATGTATATATATATATGTATATATACATATACACATGTATGTATGTATGTATGTATGTATGTATGTATGTATGTATGTATGTATGTGTGTATGTATGTATGTTTGTTTGTATGTTTGTGTAGACGTGCGTGCGTTTACCTATGTTATTTGATGAGTTGTTGTTGCGCGGATCCAGTTGCAAGATCACAGGGTTGTTTATGTCTCATTGCTAGAGTTGTTGAGTTCATGGCCATCTATTGCTGCCGCTACCGATGCACACCTAAGCCCTTAAACCCCTAAGGCCCAAACTCCCAGCCTCTTGTCGTGGACCCGGCTTGGTGTTGTCGATGGCGGCTGGCAGAGAAAGGCTCTCAAAGTGTGTCAAAGAAAGCAGTTTTGAGAGTTTGGGATTCAGGGTTTAGGGTTTAGGGCTTAGGTTTAAGGGCTTAGGGTTAGTTTAGGATTTACGGGACTTGGGGTTTAGTGTGAGCTGAGAAGCATTGAACATGAACTGAACATAATGTAATCCTACCGCACCACTGATTCTGGTACCTTCTTGACATGTATGTGTGTACCTGTTCTTGCTCGCTTGCTTGCTTGCTTGCTTGCTTGCCGCCTGCCTGTCTGCCTGCTCACTCGCCTGTTTGTAAGCCGGCATGCATATGCGTATGTAGGTAGGCAGGTACGTAGGCAGGGAGAAAGGCGGGTAGGTAAGCCTGTAGGAATTGGGAACGCATATGCGTGCATATGCAGGTTTGTACGTATGTATGTATGTATGTATGTATGTATGTATGTATGCATGTATGCATGTTCGTATGTATGTTTGTATGTATATGTGTGTCCATGTAAGCATATGTAGATGCACATTTACATTGCATTTGTATCTGTAGCTGTACATGTAGACGTATATGATGTTTTTATGTATGCAGATATGAAGACACATATCGTCATGCATATGCACAAAAGATGTTGTTCTGTCACATGGGCAGGACATACCCTAAACTCTATATTGGGCGCCGTGAACCCTGAACCCTTTACCCTAAAACCCTAAACCCTGAACCCTAAGCCCCACCCGTAATCGAAAAGACCTACCTTTTTGGGGTTCTTTACTATGGTTTCTATATATAGGTTTTGAAAAAGGTGGGTCTGTTCGGTTACAGGCATACCCTATACCCCAAACTCAGACTGTAATTCGTCCATGGCATTTTCGCGCCATCGAAGCGATTTTCAGCCGTCTCAGGAAGGCGCAGATGCGGCAGCTTCCTCCCCGGTTGGGGCTGCCTCCTGGCTGAGACACCAGAGAGCCCAAGACCCCCTTAAATAAGGAATATATACCTTAAGTTATATTATGGGCGTTCATATGATGATTTTAGGTATATTCCTTGATTAAGGGGTATTGGGCTCTCTGGGACATAGGGGGAGTGGGGGTTTTAGGGCCTTAAGATTCAGGGTTTACAATTGTCAATAGGGCTTAAGGGTTTAATTCGGGTTCAGGGGCCAGGCTTTGACGATTGTAAATGTGTACCTATGTTGTAGAATGTATCAGGAACCACTAGTTTGATTCAGGGAAGTATCCCGCATGGCAGTTCCTAGAACCCTTTGGGATCGTATCCGTCTAGATCCCTTATACGAACCCCTTGAAGGAATCCCAAAAGGATTCCTTTTGGAATATGCCCTAAACCCTAAACCCTGGAAGTTGCTTCAGTTTTTTTTGAAAAGCTTTCATCCCCCGACCTCCTCTGAGGCGGCCTCAGGTTCTCCTGGAAGCTGAGATAGCATTTCCTCAGTGGTGTAAACTCTGTTTTTAGGGTTGTGTAGGGTTTAGGGTTTAGCGTTTAGGGTGTATAGGGTTTAGGGTTTATAAGGTTTAGGGTTTTAACGCAGCAGACATCCATGTGAACTGGACTCTAGGGAAACGCCGCAAGAAATAGGCCACCTGGGTCCCAGGTATATAATGGTCCTATGGTTCACCACGTTGAGGTAGAGTTCCCCCCATACTGCGACAATATAGAATGGCCCACAACCCTATCCGAACTGTTCAATCCCACTGGGTTTCCGAAGCAACTCCGTCAAAATCGGGGTTCCGTCATCCTTTTCAGGTTTAGACCCATGCCAGCTATGCAACAGCATATACTTTCCGTAAGGTAGCCCTTATAGAACTCTTTAAAGGAACCCTTCCTTTCAGGCTTCTGATACAACCCTTTAGAACAAACCCTTCTTATAGCGCCCTTTCGAGGAACTTGTACCACCCTTCAGAACAAACCTTTCTTATAGAACCCTTTCAAGGAACTTGTGCGACCCTTCAAGAACAAACCTTTCTTACAGAATCCGTTAAAGGAAGCCTGTTTTGATCCGCAACATCAATGGTCAACAAACCCTGTCCTTCACTGCTCCAAGCCGCCTCCAGCGCCTTGGCGCAGTCCTCCAGGACTTGTCGCTGGCCATCGCGGTAGCGCGCTATGTACCTTTCAGGGCGGTTTATGGGATCCCCATTGAAGGAAGCCCTAAACCCTAAACCCTAAACGCTTATGGGATTCCTTTACAAGAAGCTAAACCCCAAAGCTCTAAACTAAACCCTACATCCTCAACCCCCTAAACCCTAAACCCCAAACCGTAAACCCTAAACCGTAAACCCTAAACCCCTAACCCTATACCCTAAACCCCAAACCCTAAACCCTAAACCGTAAACCCTAAACCCCTAACCCTATACCTTAAACCCCAAACCCTAAACCCTAAACCCTAAACCCCAAACCCTAAACCCTAAACCCTAGGTCCCCCCTAGACCCGGGCACCGGATTCGTGGATCCAAAGCTCCGCCCTCGGCAGCACCACCGGAGGCGAAGTGGCGGTCCCGCGTCTTCGTGGCTGTAAAGTCCTCCCGCCGGTGGTTTCGGAGCTTTGGGGTTTTAGGGTCTGGGGTTTTCAGGTTTTAGGTTTTAGGGTTTAGGGCTTTAGGGTTTTAGAGCTTAGGGCTTTAGGGCTTTAGGATTTGGTGGTTTGGGGTTTAAAGCTTTAGGGGTTTTTAGGGCTTTCGGATTTTAATGGTTTTAGGGTTTAAAGCTCCAGGGCTTTAGGGTTTAGGGCTTTGGGGGTTAGGTTTTCTAAAGATTTGTACAGGGGTTCAGTCGGGGTATAGAACCTAACACCCTGAAGCTCTAAACCACAAAAAGAGGTTTCCATAAGGGGGTTTAGGGGTTTAGGCTTTAGAACTGAACACTACACCAACCCTTCTCATTCAAAGCACCTTGTGCAACCTGGCAATTCTGGGGTCTGAGTATTTCGCACTAGGCGGCCCACCTTTCTGGCGCCCTGTATCCCAGAGACTCCAATAGCCCTTAATTATAAGGAATATGCCTTAAATCTTGCTAGGGTATTATAGTTTAAGGTCTTTTCCTTAATTAAGGGATATTGGGGTCGCTGGGATCATAACAGGGACCACAGCCCCACCCCAAATTTGGTAGCCCCCAGAGTAGAACCCTCAGAAGACTCTGCAGAACCCTTCTGGAACCCCGCAACCCTTCTAGCCCAAAGCCCTAAACCCCCAGGCTTAGGGTTTAGGGTTTAGAGCCTAGGGTCTGGGGTTTAGGGCTTTGAAACCCTAAACCCTAAACACCCAAAAGACCAAGGGTTTAGGGTTTAGGGGTTTAGGGTTTAGGGGTTTAGGGGTTTAGGGCTTTCAAAACCCTGTACCCTAAACCCTAAACACCCAAAAGACCCTAAAAGCCCAAAAGCATGGTTGTTGCTTGCTGCTTGAGCTCTCGTCCTCGAGGCGCTGTTGTAGCAAAGAGGCCAGTGCCCTGGGGTCACATTCAGGGCTTATGGGTTTGGAGCTTAGGACTTCGGGCTTCGGGTTTAGGGCTTTGGGACTTTGGGGTTTATGTTTTGGGTTTAGGGGTTTAGGGCTTATGGCTTTGGGGTTTAGGTTTTAGGTTTAGGGGTTTAGGGCTTATGGGTTTGGAGTTTAGGGCTTCGGGTTTAGGGTTTAGGGCTTTGGGGTTTGGGCTTTGGGTTTAGGGCTTATGGGTTTGGAGTTTAGGGCTTGGGGTTTAGGGTTTAGGGCTTTGGGGTTTAGGTTTTGGGTTTAGGGCTTTGGGGGGGGGGGTGTGCACGGTGTACCCTCTTGGGAACTTTGGGCCTTGGAAGCATGGGGAATTTAGGACCTCACGCGCGCTTCTTACACTTTTGGGGTTTCAGCTTCGATTTCGGATGGCTTGGATGTGGGTAGTTCTCTGAATCAGGGTCCCTTCGTGGAAATTCGCTTTACGCAGGTCTGAGGCCCGTCAATACGCTTTCTGCTTGCTAAGAAAAGTAATAAGGGCTATAAAAAGGGGGTTTCACAACTCGTCAAACACACTCTCTGTATGGGGTGGCCTTCTCCAGGAAGATGCGTGCAGAGATCTACCCAAAAAATACTTGGGCACCGAAAAACACACAAATCCTGTAAAACCCTAAACCCTAAACCCCTGAACCCAAATTAAACCCCTAATTAGCCAATTACACCCTAAGCCCTAAACCCCTGAACCCATGAACCCGAAACCCTCAACCCTTAAACCCCAAATTAAACCCCTAAACCCCAAATCAAATCCAAAAGCCCAAATTAAACCCCTAATG
Organism: Symbiodinium necroappetens; assembly: GCA_905231915.1. NCBI lineage: Eukaryota > Dinophyceae > Suessiales > Symbiodiniaceae > Symbiodinium > Symbiodinium necroappetens. Next base: position 8,886 of record CAJNJA010000382.1, on the reverse strand, counting down.
CACTCTTGCAACATAGCACATTTTTGTCAAGCCCTTATCGAACCTGAAAGCCCCAAAGCCTGCACCCCTGAACCCCAAAGCCCCTAGGACCCTAAAGCCCGCAACCCTTAAGCCCCCGGTTGAGGGGTTTAGGGGCTGTTAGGGTTTAGGCTTTTCGTGTTTAGAGTTTAGAGGTTCAGGGTTCAGGCGGTTTAGGCGGTCTGGGGTTTAGGGGTTTAGGGGTTCAGGGTTTTAGGGTTTAGGGGTTTAGGGGTTTAGGGCTGAGGGGCTTTGGGTTTAGGGGTTTAGGTTTTAGGGTTTGGGCTTTAGGGTTTATGGGCCCCAAAACCCGAGAAGCCGAAAGTCCTGAACCCTGTCTTCCTTGTCCAGTATCCTACGAGAACTACAGGGCGACCCGTGGGATTATGTAGAGATTACGGTAGCGTAAGCCTTATATAATAGGGTCTTTGGGCCCAAAAGCCTTCAAATATGAGTCCTTTGAGCGTAAGGGTACTACTAGGCTATCAGCAATGCGGTGCCGCCTCAGATGGTCGGGTTCCACTGCCAGGTGCGTCGCACCCTGAGCGGCACTCTAACTCAGGGACTAAAGGAGAGACCCTTAAAGGGACCCTTAGGGGTTATATAGGGGCTTTATGAGACTATATAAGGGGTATGTAATGGTTATATAGGGTATTTAAACCCTACAGCTGCAGTAAACCCTAAACCCTAAACGCCTAGGACCGTCTCTTAGGTTGTCCTTCGGCTGCTAGGAATACGGGGGCCTCCCGTTGATGCTTTAAGGGGTATCTTCAGACTTTCCTACGGCTTCTGGGGGGGGGGGGGCGAAGGTCCTCTAGGGTCCCTGAGCTCTAAACTCAGGGCGTAGGGTCTAGAGTCTAGGGTTTAGGGTTTGGTGCCTAGGGTTCAGGGTTTAGGGCTTAGGGATTAGGAGAGTCGGCTTAAGGCTTTGCCCTTGTGGTTCAGGGATTCTAGGTTCCCCGGTATCGCCTCATGCCCTCTCGGCGGCTCCAAGGCCTCTAGGGCTTAGGGGCCTAAATCAAAACCAGTACTATTTTGCGGGGTTCCTTATGATAAGCATAGTAGTATCTACCCCCCAAACCCTATTCTAATTGTACTCTGGTGGTTCCTTATGATAAGCATAGTAGTATCTACCCCCCAAACCCTATTCTAATTGTACTTTGGTGGTTCCTTACTATAAGCATAGTAGTATCAACCCCCCAAACCCTATTCTAATTGTATTTTGGTGGTTCCTTATTATTAGCATAGTAGTATCTACCCCCCAAACTCTATTCTAATTGTACTTTGGTGGTTCCTTACTATAAGCATAGTAGTATCTACCCCCAAACCCTATTCTAATTGTATTTTGGTGGTTCCTTACTATAAGCATAGTATTCTCTACCCCCAAACCACCAAACCCTATTCCAATGATTATAAGGCCCCTACATTAGGCGTCACGATCTTTCGGTGGCCAGGCTTCGTTTTGGGGGAGCCATTAGGGCCGAAAGGCTCCCCCAAACAAGCCTGACTTTAGGGTTCTCAGGGACTGATTGAAGGATCCTCAGAGCTGTTGGATTTATCTTGAAGATTCCGTAACTGAGGGGTAGTGCCCAGGGAGCCCAATACCCCTTAACTAGGAGTATGCCTTAAATTATGTAGGGGCCTTAATATTATGATTTAAGGTATATTCCTTAATTAAGGGGTATTGGGCTCTCTGGGTGGAGTCTCTGAAGAGCATTCGACCCCTGGCAACGTGAATACTTCCTTCAAGTGCAGGTCCAGATGAACAAATAAATCCTCATATGCATTGACATGTGCAAAACGGCCAAAAACCAAGCGGCGAACCCATGAACCCAGAGACTCCAGTATCCCTCAGTTTAATTAAGGAATATACCCTTAAATTCAAATAGGATCCCCAATAAGATTTCAGGTATACTCCTTAATTAAGGGATATTGGAGTTTCTGTCTACCCTAAACCCCTAAACCCCTAAACCCCAAACCCTAAACCCTAAACACTAAACCCTGAACTGCCTGCTTTTGGATCGGAGTCTCTGGGACACCTAAACCCAGAAGCACCTCAAACCCCTGGAATGCCAGCAAACTCTGGAAAGCCCCTCGACTGGAACCCTCCATGACTAAGTTCGCTCTACCTGGACCCCCCCCCCCCCCCCCAAAAAAAATAAAAAATAATGATAATAATGAGAATTCCACCAATCATAATAATGGAATTTTTTATGGGTGTTGCGCCTTTATTTTACCTACTTTGGGGGTTTAGGTAAGCACCCCAACATCTAAAGGACCTCAAATAAAGCACTGAAAGTGCCCTTGGAGTTTGCGAAAAACCCTCTCAAACTGCCCCTGCAATCTTACAAGCCTGTAAACTTGCCTGTAAACCCTAAATACCCACTGAGAGCCCCCTTAAAGGAACCCTCAACCCTAAACCCCCAACCTAACCTAAGTAACCTTAAAGGAGCCTTTAAAGGCATCGCTAAAAAGGATCCCTTCAAGGAGCCCTACATAGATCCCTCAAAGGAGCCCCTAAAGGAACCGTATAGATCCCTGAAAGCATCCCTCAAAGGCGCTGAAAGCGGTTCTCACCCGAAACGGGAACGGCCTCGCCGGCAGACGGTGTCTCTCGGCTGCCGGCCGAAGAAAGAGCTAGCCAAAGTTCTGCAGGAAACTGGTCCCACCTTGGATTTAGGATTTAGGGCTTAGGGTTTAGGAAGTTTAGGGCTTAGGGTTTAGGGCTTAGGGTTTAGGAAGTTTAGGGCTTAGGGTTTAGGAAGTTTAGGGCTTAGGGTTTAGGGCTTAGGGCTTCAGGTCTAGGGACTGGTCCCCCCTTCTTTGAGGGCGAAGGGTTTGAGGGGTTTCGCGGGGGGACTGGTTCCAAGTGGTTCAAGGCTTTAGGATTCAAGTTGCAGTGCTTGAAACAAAATCAGATACGTGAGAGCATGACGTGTCCATGGCTTTGCCACTGCACGGCTCTAGTTGGCTATATGTAGCTATTAGCTATCGAATCATCAGCTGAGTCTCTTCAATCACAGAACTCCATAGTACAGGAGTCTCACCTTGAAGCTTGAATGGTTAGTGCGAATATTCACCTATAGCCCCGAATCAAAACATAGTATGGCATACCCCCCCCCAAAAAAAAAAACAACCACTCTAGCTATTCTGGCCCCTATATCAAATACCTAAAGCCATTTCTATATAGCACCTCAACCCTGAACCTTACACCCTAACCCCTAAACCCTGAACCCTACACCCTGAACCCTAAACTTCTTACGGCCTCCTCTGTTCACTTCAGACGGCGAGCCGGGGATCAGAACGACGGAGGAGGAAGGGTCCGATCCGCTGAGTCTTCTGCGAAGCCCTGGCAAGGTCTATACTGCTTTGGGCTTAGGATTTAGGGTTCAGGGCTTTGGGCCTAGGGAAACCATGGGCCCCTAGTATGAGCCCTTATCCCTGGGATCCTTTATATTATACACCTGCTGCATACCCTATATGTACCTTTGAGGGTCCCTAGAAAGGCCTAAGGGTCCATATTAGGGGCCCATGCTTCTAACCTTTGATCATATAGAAGGAAGCAGAAGGGTTTAGGGATCAGGGTCCTAAACCCTGAAAGCCCCCTGACAATAAGAAAACAGAAGAAGCGACGACTGTCGGGGGTTAGGGTGCAGGGCTTGGGGTCTTCTTGGGGTTCTAGAGGGATTTGCGAAGCTTCAGGTATGGTTTGCCTACGGTTGTGGGTTCGGGGAGGGCCCATCCGCGCCTCCATGTCAGTTGCAGGAGGGAGCCCTAAACCCTAAACCCAGGTGTGCTTCAAGAATAAGAGACTCACAAATTCGAGTCGGGCTGTGGGGCACGCTAGGACAGGGCTACAAACCCCAAACCCTAAACCCCCAAACCCTAAACCCCTAACCCCGAAACCCTAAACTCCTACACCCATAAACCCCTAAACCCGAAGCCCTAAACCCCTGAACCCCCTGCACCCATAAACTCCCACACCCTCAAACCCCTAAACCCTAAAGCCTTTAAATCGCGAAACCTCCAAAGCCTCAACCCGTAGCCCTAACCTAAATCTCAAACAGTGGGACGTTCGCAGGGGGGCTTAGGGGTTTTTAGTGTTTTAGGGTTTATAGGGGTTTAGGGTTTAGGACTCGACAGTTGGGAGCAATTCTCATCATTTCTTCCTGTGGGTCCCTAAACCTGCCACAGAAACCCTAAACTCTAAACCCCAAACTCCTACACTTATAAACCCCTAAACCCTAAACCGTCTTGCACACCCAGGTCCCTTTGGGAAGACTCCCTGACGCCTTGCTTTTCGAATGAGTCTTACAACGAAGCCACATGTTTAGGGCTTACCCATAGGCTCCTAAGCAGTTCTTTTTTATGGTTCATGTTTAGAATCCTATAATTTAATCCCAAAAAGGAACTACTAAGGAGCCTGGGGTATCGAGTTTAGGGATTTCGGGGTTTAAGGAGGAAGCCTGAACTGTATGCATTTTGCGCACATCATTCTTCAAGTCATTGCCTTCGCTTCTTCTTTGGCCGCTGCGTTGGCGGCTCCTGATAAGCGCACTTTGCAGGTTGCAGAAAAGGCCGCGTTGCGTCAGGTTTAGAGCTTAGAGGCAAAGACTCCTAGGGTTTAGGGTTTAGGAGTTTAGGGGTTTAGGGTTTAGGAGTTTAGGGGTTTAGGGTTTAGGGGTCGAAGATGAGACGTGACAGATGTGGTCTTCAAACGCGTTCGGTTGCAACTCCACGCATTTCTGATTTCTTCGCAACTCACCGCAGGGAGACAAATCAAATTGCTCACCAAATAACCCTAGGCCCTAGCTCAGACCCTGAACCCTGCATCACACGCCCCAAAAGTCTAATATAGGGGCCCTAATAATTAGAACAGGGTTTGGGGGTACACTATACTATATTAATAAAATAAGGAACATCCAAAACGGTGTAGGTAATTATTAAGGCCCCTATATTAAGTCCTAAACCATCAACCCAAAACTGTCAACAAAACCGAACTCATCGATCTGTGTATTGCCTGGATACTCGGTTCTAATAAGGGTACCCTTTTCGCGACTAACCCTACTTTTTTTTGGCTTTAAGATAAGGGAACCCCATGTCAAACGGGGCAAAAAGGGGAAATAAGGGTACTACTGACCCTAAACCCCTAAACCCTAAACTGCTAAACCCCAAACCCCAATCCCCTACACCCTAAACCCTGGCAAACCTAGAATAGGGAAAGGAAGGCCACCCTGCCCTTTCCGGACCTCGGAGACCTGGACAGAGAGCCACAAGCCTGAGTTGGCCAGTTTATAGGAAGTCAGAGTTTAGGGCTTTACGGTTTACATGAGGCTTTAGGGCCACTTTAGGGCTTTAGGGGTTAGGGCTTTAGGGTTTGCCGAAGTTTAGGGCTTTGGGGTTCCAGGGTTTAGGGCTTTAGGACTTTCGGGCTTTAGGGCTTCAGGACTTTCGGGTTTAGGGTTTTGGGACGTTCGGGTTTTAGGGCTTAGGTTCAGCTTAAGGTTTACGGTTGAGGGTTTAGGGGTTTAGGGTTTCGGGTTGAGTTCAGGCGGCTAGAGAAACACGAAGGTTCCTTTGAGGGTGCCTGTTAGGGCTATATACGGGCTTCTCAATCTAAGGCTTCAGCCATTGAGGGTTTAGGGGTCTATAAAGTTTAGGGTTTAGGGGATGTATGCTCTGTAAGAGCATCAGCAAGTGGAATGCCGGAGGAAGTGATACGGATGCCATGAATACGCCGAGGCCGTGGGCGAGCAGGACCGTCGCCGTAGCCTGCCGAGGGGCCATATGTGTCGTAGATGTTGTCCAACAAGGCAAAGCCGTGAATGAGCAGCAAGTCTTCGTTACTCCTGGATCAGGTTTTCGATGTAGGGTTTAAGGAGCAGAAAGATGAGCTCAAGCAAACGGCATGGCAAACAAAACAACATGCAGGGAATGGACTGGACAGAAGGTGCAGTATCAGGTTATGCAAGGGCTGCAAGGCTGCAAGGGGCAGGGCCTACCTCTCCGAAGCAAAGGCCGAGCATCTTATCACCGTAATTGTTGAACACCTCCGCGCCCGCTTCTACGCCGGGCTCCCCTCAGTACAATACCCAAAGGCTCCATGTACCTTTATAGTAGATACTTAGGCCTTAAAGGGGTCCCTATATAGGTACTTTTAGGCCTAAGTATCTACTCTGAAGGTAAATGGAGCCTTTGGGAGAATGCAGACAGCGAAACATGGGAACATTGACAACGACTGCCCCTCATTCTATTCATTCGAGCTCCGTCGCCTGCCGTGAAGGTCACATGCTCGTCGTCGGCAGCCCAAACCTTAGTATAGATAAGCACAGACCACTACTAGGCCCTAAGGGTCCATGTACCCTTAGGGTCTAGGGTTTAGGGTTTAGGGTTTAGGGTCTAGGGTTTAGGGTTTAGGGTTTAGGGTTTAGGGTTTAGGGTCTATGGTCCATGTAGCCAAATAGATATACATAGGCCCCAAAGTACCCAAATAGGGACTACATTAAGGCCAAAGTATATCTATTTGGATACATGGACCCTTAGGGTTAGGATCAATGGAATCACTAGACAACTGCGTTAGTTAGGTACGCCCTGGCGCAGGATGCTCGCACAACAGGATCCAAATCCCCATCGAATTTATCAACCATGTCCACAAGGAGCCTCCCAGCGAGAACCTGCTTAGAGGTTTGGGTAGTATCGAAGCCTTCAAAGTACAAACAACCGTTGCCCGTCTTACTTTCAACTAAGCACTTGCCATCGCGGTGACCAAGGATAAGAAACATCATCAGACGGGATGGTGGTTTCGGTATTTAGGACTGTCGTAGTGTGGTCACAAGCTAAGTGCATCCACGTTTTCTCCGCACAAGCTATCCCACCAGCGTGGACAAGTTTGACACGCTTCCGCAAGCTGCTACGTGCATCTCTAGTCACTCTAGTCTGCTCTGCGACGGGTCCTAACCTCCGTTGCCTCTTCTGCCGCAGCAGCTGCACAAGCTCCGGTGTCTTTAGATCCACCCCTGCGGGCATCACCCAAAACCTCAAGACTCTTGGCCCCAACATCCAGTGCCCCCACACTGTCGATCACAACACGCTCTGAAAATCGGAATGCCAGCCAAGACTGCAAGAAACCTCAAGATGTGCGACGCGTCTGCAGAATACTAAGATCCTCCCGTAAACTCTCTACGAACCTGCAGCTGTGTGGGTCTTACATGAGCCGAAACCCCAGGCCGCAAACCGCAAAAGGCTGTGAACCTTAAGGACGAAATGACCCTTAAAAGTAGGGGCCCTGTACCCTTATACTATGAATTCGTATATGGTATTTGAACCTTAAACCCTTTCAGGGTTCATTTCGTCCTTAAGGAAGGGAGTATAGTTGCCCAGCAACAATCTTTGTGCCACTTCGATGATTGGTAAAGTCCATGAACCTCTGGCCACGCTGCACTCACTAGCCCTCCGCAGTAACTTATAGTGACGCTCCTATCCAAGGAGAGGCTCGGGGAGGCTCTCAGAGCGCAACATGTTCCGTTGCATCCTAGTAATTACTTTGCGCATCACGAAATGCATGTCTGTATGCATGTGAATGTTTGTGTGCATATGGTCACGTTTTACATGGGCATGATCTGTATGCACATTGTGCTTGTGCTTGCATGCAGCCGCCCCCTCCAAAATGTGCTGCATGCAAAACTGGACATATATACTCTGTATTACCCGGGGGCTGCAATTGCCTAAATAGAAGGTTACTGCGGCGCATACGGTTGTAAATCCTGCATTACACCCATAGTAAGGAATAGAGGCCATAATTCCCGTAGTTTAGGGTTCTTAAGGTACTGCTAAGGGTTTATATTATCAACCATAACATATGGCTAGTAACCTACCTATTTAGGTAGCTGGAGCCCTACAAGGTGAATCTGTATATTTCACCAGCATCTCCCATCTTGACGTCTATGCCTACGTCCATGTAGGTAGGTGGGTTTAGGGTTTAGGGTTTCGGGTTAGGGTTTAGGGGTTTAGGGTTTAGGAGGTACCTAGACCTGCGTTTAGGGTTTAGTTTCCAGGGCTATGAGTGGTGGCAGGTTTGGTGCAGAGCTTTCCTCGCCGAGGTCGGTTTGGGGTTTAGGGTTTGGGCGGGGGACTTGGGGGCTTCTCAAAACAGGGGAACCCAATATAGTACCCTAAACAGTAGGATCCCTATTATAAGGACCTCAAAATAAGGTACCCCTTGTCTTCGGAAACTCCCACTTGTTTTCACCATCCTGGCTTCATGTCGATGATGGAGCGACGAGAGTGGTAGCAGTTGGCACTATGCAAACATCTCCTGCATCCAAGGCACGGAACCATAGCTCCTTCGCCGTCCGACTCTTCCTGCTCCCAAACCAGGAACAAGTCACTAAATCCTACATCCCAAGACAACAAAAAGTCTGTAGGCCAACTCCCGAATACTCCTGAAACGATCACGTTTTTTTTTGGATGTTTGCAAAGCTGGAGGATTTTCTGCCGCGACACATGGGGCTTAGTGTCCAGCTTGATAAAAGCTCGAACGGAGACAACAAATCAAGGCAAGGACTACCTAGAACGACTTCGAGCGCCTGAGTAGCAGAGTGCCTTTTTGGAGGGTGGTCTGTTCTTCTGTACCTGTATAAGAACTATACGGGGATCATAATACCACTCACCTTGTCCCTAGAAACCCTTATGACTTTATGAGATCCGATAGACCCCCCAAATAAACTCTTGTAAACCTCAACCCGTCAACTTCAAATTGAAAACTCAGAAACGGCAGGACCCAGTTTGGGGCGCCTGGACCTCCGAAAAGCCACGTGCTCGTGACATTGAAGCCTATGGTGGATGTATTGGGGGGGGGGGGGGGGGGGG
>CAJNJA010000371.1:0-18440 GCA_905231915.1 Symbiodinium necroappetens | reverse complement strand
CAACCCCCCCCCCCCCCCGGCCCACCCACACCCTCAGACCAAACGAAAGCAAAACAAAAAAATCAAAAATAAATACCCCTCCCTCTAAACCCCTACCCCTAAACCCCTAGATCCTGCAATCCTGGACCTGGACCCTAAACCCCTAAACCCTAAACCCCTAAACAGTAAATCGAGCTTCCAACCAACCAAGCAAGAACCGACCATTCAGATTGATTCGTATAAAGATCTATGACAACCTGTGAGAATCGCAGCGAGAAGGCATGACGGTGTGGCTGAAGAGCGTGCGTCGTGTGACCTGCCAGCAGCAGCCTCCGGGGCTCCGAAAACAAGCAAAGCCACGCCCTGCCCCATGCTCTTAGCCTTTCCTCCCCGCCCAAGGCGCGAGCCCGGCGCCAAACTCTCCCAAGCATTGCCAGTAGCCCTGCAAAGCCAAGCAGCCACAAGTTGCTAAGAAGAGGTTTTCATGGGCATTCAGGTCTGACTCGGAGCAGCAGGCTTTGCTGGCATGAGGCTGTCAGCCGACAGGCTGCACTTTTGTCGCCTGTTCACCTCGCGGAACCACGGTGTCACCTGTCAGCCCTGAGCTGGGCAAGCGGGCGGCGGAGTCTGCGGATGGAAAACCGACCACAAATGGTAGGCGACATGGTCACGTTCCGCTCCAAGCACACACCACTGGCCGCTCTGTTGTTCTCACATGTCGACAGTCCGTTGCTGTTGCCTGCCATGTGCCTGCCACTCAGACGTCGCCTCTTGCCAAACCTTGAGACTACTACAGACATCAATCTCGCGAGCTAAAAACTTCACTTTGCAGTCGGCTGGAAGCAACACCATCTAAGTTCCCATTGGATGCCATATGCCTTAAGCAGCGTTTCAGACCCTTGGATGGTGCGCTGCGACTGCACTACAACACAAAGTGACACTGAGTGACATGTCCGTGTCTGATCCGTGCCTAAGGGGCTCCGGAAGCAGCTGTGAAACCTGAGGCTAAGATACAGTGAGTCATGACTTTCATCCCTGTACTTCCACCGGAAGGTTGGAGATCAACGACGACACCAGCCTCAGTTGCTCAGCTCTCGGAACCAAGAGGTGAAGCCTATTTATGCTTGAATTGTTGAAGCCGAGCAGCGAATCGGAAAAAGATCTTGCCTGTCCGGGCTCAATAGCTTACGAAGCTGCCGCTGTCGCAGTCATGATGCGATCCGTTCATCTCTGTTCCCGTTCTACAGTGTTGACAGATGTAATCCTTTCTCAAGATGCAAACGAAAGGCTCAGGGTTCGTAACGGGGTTTACAAAGGTGCTTCCTGAATGGCTGCGACAGCAAGTCGCCCACCTCTTGCAGCAAGCTGAAGGCTGGGAATTGCCAGGAGTAGAGCGCCCAAAGAGCGAGCCCTGTGCACGCCAGTCCTGCCAGTCACTGAAGCATATATAACAAAACAGCAATGCATTTACGGGGAAGTCCTGCTGTGATGAGCAAGACCATTCGATATCGCACCCCTTCCCAACTCCTCGTGCAGCTGGCAACCATCAAGGATGCTGTTGCTCACGTTGTGTAGCTGGAGGTGCAGCACAAATTGAGCTCGTAGCAGGGTATGCCCAACATATACATGCTTCAAGCTCGAATTACCAGGCAGTGCATCTTAAAAAGTCCTTCCAGAAATTAGTCAGGAGACTCATTTGCACCTGTCTTTCTCACCCGCGCTCACTTTGCAACAGAGGCAGCACACGTGAGGCTTTGGAAGGTCACTCTCGGGATAGCAGTAACACTCATGCTCCGATGCCAGGTGCTACTCAGTACGCTCGGTCATTAAGCAATTGGTCGGATTCATCCGAGAATCCTACAGTCCTACACACTTTGAAAGATGCATTGCTTCCGCTCGAGTCCTGTCGTGGCCATCATCATCCTTATCATCGACCTGCCCGTCTGTAGCAACCACATGTAGCGCAAGCACACAAAGCTACGAGTATGATAGCGCAGAAAAAGAGACTACGGCATGCATGTCCTCGAACAGATGTGAGAATGGCAAATGGAGCTGTGCTGTGACACACCCAGCTGTTCCTGCCCATGCGCCTCGCACTCTTCGTCGTGCACGACATCCAATCCTGTTTCTGTTGAAATACATGCCAGCTCCGCACAAACACGCACTCGTGCCCTGAGAAAAGCGGACATGTTACATGTATACATACTGTCGGGTGTAAATGAATATAGATGTACAGCAAACATAATGCCTAAAATGGCTTAGATGTGCGAATTAGCTATAGATGTAGATGCAACCGAATGGATTCTGTGATTCAGTGTGGACCTTCGAACAAACCAAATGGCTTTGGCAGGTTGCGCACGAGTGTGCATTGCGATGAACGGGAGTCAGAAAGCTTGGACTCCTGGTCGCTTCATCCTTGAATGTCATCAGCACGATCTCTTTGAACATGGTCCAGCTTGCAGGCAGAAGGCAGCATTGTGATTCTAAGCCAGACAGTAATCTTAATAGGTGAGGTGCTGGTGCTGCCACCGTGCACCCCAAAGGAGTGTGCAAACCCGCTGGAGCTCTAAGAAAAAAAGAAGTGTTGCGGAGCAAACCCCAACGCCGTCTTAGGCTACATAAGCAAGCCCGTATTAACGAGTCGGGGCACTAACTCGACAAGCAGTACACCGAAAGGGAATTCCTCCTGCTGTCGTGGCTATGGCGTCGACGACGACTACAACAACTCTACTTCACCACTACTCCGCCCTACTCCTCCTCCTCCTCCCGCTCCTCCTCCTCCTCCGCGACCACCACGACAACGACGACGACGACGACGACTACTACTACTACTACGACGACGACTACTACTACTACTTCTACGACTACGACTACGACTACGACTGCAACTACTACTACGACGACGACGAGGACTACTCCTCCTATTCCTCCTCATCCTACTCCTACTCCTACTGTTACTACGAGTTGAACAACTCATACCAAAGCTAGCAGTAGCAATGCTAGGTTCATCATAGCACCAAAACGGAGGACATCCAAAACACTGGCCCACTAAACGCCCAGCCGGAGTCACTATCCGCGGCACACATACAGTGCGCGTTAGTTTACACCTCGGGACCCTGATTCACCTTCCAAGGGTTCTGGCCTGGAAGCGCCCTTCTGGGAGACGAAGGGAATGCTCTGAACCTTCCCAAAAGCGATCGAGTTTTTTCTAGAGGAGACAGACTTTTCCAAGAGTGGTCGGGCCCATTCGTGACTTGGGGTGGTGAGTGGTTTGGGTGGAGCTGCTAGCATCGTGCTTCTTTTGGAGAGAAGCAGTCTCAACGGAGGTCTGGTTCGGTTTGATGCAATCTTCGGCGAATGCGCTTCAACCCAACATCTCCAAAGCGCCTGGAGCTTGCTGTTTAAACATTAGGAACATTAGTCCTCAACAAGGTGGCAACGACTGCAACCATAAACACGTGCCCAGATGGATATTGACCCTCGCGTGTGTCTATTGACTGGAACCGCAGACATCTTGACAATCACCAGCGTCTGGAGAGAGAACGCTAGGTCGTTAACCGATCTGGTTTTGAAGACCAGATCTGCGCAGAACGTCCACATGCCTGAAGGCATGTCTTTCCAGCACAAGATTTGATGTGGTGTGATCGTGAGCTTGCCAAAAAATCCAAAACCAGGCCTTGTCAGCTGGAACACCATCTGCAGCCACAGCCAAGAGGAAGTCCTCAGTGCTGCAATTTGCGTGATTCAGCAACCTGACCCCGATACGATAGTGCGACGGTGGTGTTCATATCCAACCTGCACGCATGCCATTCTGCAAACCTTTTCTGTTCTATCACCGATGACAACAACAGCAACTTCAACAATAGCACTACCGTCAGCAGTTAAACCCATCATACATATATATATATATCTGGCTACACTGCCGCCGGTCCTCGCCGCCGGACTCTGCCCGCCTGGCAAGGAGGTTGGCATCGGCAGCGGCACTGCTCCTGCGATGCAGGCTTTGCGGGGTTTACTCCAGGCTTGAGGAGATTCGGGGTTCGAGAAATTGTGATGCCTTGTGGTTCTTTGGGGGCTTGGGGGCTTGGGGAGGGGGCCTTTCAGTGCAGTCTGGGGATCAGGGCTTCAGAGTGCAGGCTTTTGGGGTAGAGGAGCTGCGGAGGTCTTGAGCCCAAACCAGAAACGAGTACAAGCATAACCATAACCCTAAACCCTAAACCCTAAACTCCAAACCGAATTTCGCACCACCGCCCTTAGCCGTCTTTCACCCGAAGGTTTCTCTTTCGCAGTTCACAGTTCACTTACTTGGAGACCTATGCTCACCAAAACGTCCGTGCGAAGGGCTTTCATGCTTGAGGATCTAGCTGCCTAAAGGCTGAGGGTGGATGGATGGGTTTTGGTTCGGGGTTTCATTTCTATCAGCGAAGCTCTCGTCTTGTGGTTCTTGAACTGCTGCTCTTGTATTTGCTGGTCAGGTTGGCAGACCATTTAGGGGGCTGCCGTGGCGAACGTGACTTTGAACTGCCAGCTTTCGACCCAAAATATGACATACACTGAACCCTACATCCCTAAATCCGTACCCCTGTAACTGTAGCTTGCGTTCTAAACCGTGATAAGCCTGAACCGCAATGCCGGCCTTGACTTGTCGCCGGTTCTGCCAAGCTGCCCTGGCTGTTACAGAGCAGGGCTCAGAGTTTGTAGTCGCAACATCCTCAAGAGGTAGATTCCCGCAGCAACCACGGCCCAAACTCGCTACAGGCGGTTTTGCTGCTTCATGCCTTTGCTGCTCCTCAATTTCTGTTATTTCCTGCTGTAGTGGATGTCGTATATAGTATATACTGCTACTATGCTGCCGCTGCTGCTACTTGTATCCACCAGTACACAGTGCCGCTTATATCAGGTACACTGTGAATAACGGAACTTCTCCGTCACCCTCCCAGACCGAATTCGAGACTCAACCAACTCGAGGCGTCAGTTGAAGCCGATGATGCCTCCAACGAACTACCCGTTGTACTCTCAGGAAGCTCCGAGTACAGCTGTAGCCATCAATACTGCTGTAGTTTCTTCACGGCTCTATCACGACGAGAACAGATAACTAAACTCAACAATACTGCAACATCAAACCCTGCAAGCACTTCTACGGGTCGGTGGAGCACAATGACACCTGTAAGAAACATGCACTGCTAGCGGACCATACAGAAGTTCGTAAACAGAAACAGGCAATGCTATCCTCTGAAACCCTTTAGAACGAGAGTATGTCGTGATTTATAAGCCACTTCTCAAGGAGGCTTAGCCTAAGCCCTAAACCCTATACCCCGAAACCCTAAACCCTAAACCCTAGCCCCCTGAGTTCAACAACCCGAGATGTACAAGTCAGGCCACCCTTTCGCGAGCGTGTGATCTCCAACTTCAGCCGGCCACCGGAGCCAGGAGTCTGGGTGGGAGTTGAAACTTTTTGGGGTTTAGGGTTTAGGGTTCAGGGGGTGGGTGTTGTGTTAGGGGCAAATTGGGATGTGGGCGTGATTTTTTTCTGGATGGGGTTGGGGCTTTTGGGATTTAGGTGTTTTGTTTTACGGCCCGGGTGTGGGTTCTTGCAATGGGCTCAAAGCCCGTTGGGGCTTCGGTTTTCGCGGTCTGGGCGGTTTCGGTTTTCGGGGTCTTCGGGGTCTGGTCGTGAGGGTTTTTGGGGGCAGAGGGTTTAAGTTCAAGAGCCGAGTTAAGAGATTAGGACGTAAGGTGGCAAGGTTTGTGACATCTGGCTGCAAGGTGTGGATTAAGGTTCAGTGGTGTGGGCTTTGTTCAGCATGCAAAGAACCAAGTCCTTCAGCGGTTTGTAGGATGTTTTGTACCTGCATAACCCTAAACCCTAAACCCCTAAACCCTAAACTAAGCTGAGGGTCCCGGGTCGGAGGGCTTCAGTGTCCTGGGTCGTTGGCCTTCGGGTGCTTAGGGTGCACCATTGCAGGAGTTCCGGGGGCCTGGAATGCAAAGACGTTGTGCCAGGATCCTAAAAACCCGAAAAGCAAGCTCCAGGGCTTCAGGGGGTTTAGGGTTTAGGGTTTAGGATTTAGGGGGTAATATACAGGCCTTATGTGGTTCGAATAGGGAGGGGTTGGGGCATATGTCACCGTAAGCCCAATGGGGAACCCTGTAGACAGGCCCCCCATGTTACTTTATTGGGGTTCTCCAGGCGCGGGCTTTGTCATTTGTGGGCTGGGATTGCAAATGTTGCGGTGCCATTGCAGGTGCAGCAAGAACCCAGAGAGCCCAATACCCCTTAATTAAGGAATATACCCTAAATCATAATACTAAGGCCCCTATAATTTAAGGTATATTGCTTAATTAAGGGGTATTGGGCTCTCTGGGAAGAAGTCTCCCGACCAACCCCCAGCCATCAGCCAAGGCGGTCCCTCCAGGAAGGCTGGTATGGTCCACACTGCATTAGAATCATAATGCGGTTTATTTCCCCTAAACCTATATCGCGGTTTTTTGTGGTTTAGGGTTTAGACCGGCGGCCCAAAGACAAGATTCTGAGCCAGGTACGGGCTGAGCTGGCGCGGAGAGGACCAGGACTGAGAGCAGGGGAAGAAAGGGCTTGGGTTTAGGGTTTAGGGTTTAGGGTTTTGCAGGACTCGGGCGAAGTTGATCCGTTTCGGATCCGATTTCTCTGACGACTGCGATCCGTTTTGCTGGACGACAAGAGGCACTGTATAATTGGTGGCGCATGATTTGGAACGAATAACACTAGTTGCCAATGTTGGAGGCACATATCCTAAACCTAAACAGATATGCCCGATATCCTAGAGCAAAAACATCTTACGAACTCCAACCGATCACATGCAAGTGGTTCACATCTAGCGCTGGTCTCGCACTTTCAGTTAGCAACATCCGTGATGATCCTTCTCGCCCCCTCCAAGTTAGGTTCCGCCACGGTGCATAGCCTGATACTGGATGCTGCTTCACCCACCCTTAAGCACAGACCCTAAGATAAACAACATGTCGACAGGGGCGCATGCCATTTCATGTCAATTCTGAGCATGCGGCCCTCATCGAGTGGTGCATCCTCCGATTTGGCTGCCGCGAAAAAGGATGCTGTAGAGCGAACCAGGGTCAGCTTTGTGACGGCCTGGCACCAGCAACTCGCGGCTAGAGTAGCGTTTGAGGTGTGTTGTGCTCCGGCGAAAAAGCCCTGCAAGGATTTCAAGAGCTTCGGGTAGCTCTCCAGGCTCCTACAGCAATGTGTGCTGCCTGTTGGGTCGAAATATCTAGGGGAGATTCTGAACACCGCAATCTCCCGCGAGGCAAACACCATAACATCTCATTCCTGCAAACCATTGCCTGCAAAAGACTGAGAACTAAACGTGTAATGATGTGGTCTTCAAGGTTTACACTGCCCGTACCGACATTACAATGAAGCCTTTTTTGATCTCATACTGCTACTCTTGACCCTCGTCCATTAGTATATTCCTGCAATGGCTCGTCGCCCTGACGAGGTACAGTTTTATTGAACAACAGTCAACTTTGGACCCTAACCCGACGCCCCCAAACCCTGAACCTAACCTGAAACCATCAGACTTCACTGTCGCGCCTCCCAGGCTGCACTTTCCGCTGACGGCACGGAGCTTGACTGAGCCGCGGCGACTGCATCTGGCAAGGCTGCTGCTTCGACGCTACACTCGGGCATTTTGGGTGCTGTCCTGGATACTCCGGCAGAATACTCGGATTTGGAGCTCATGCAAACAACGCCGGAGGGACTTCAGAAATGTGGAATGCAACTCATATTTCGCTGCTACCGGCACTTGCTCTGCCTGCGGGGTCTCTCTTCGAACTTCCACAAAGACCCTCATTTTTCAAAATTGGCTCTCAGCCCTAAACCCTAAACACATTTGAGGACTGCTTGTGGTACCCATTCAGCAGCCACGGACTGTCAGAGGTGCATGGAAGTGCAATTTGCAGCAAGACGGATCGTGTGCACATTGCGCACCAAACTGTCTAGCTTCGAGTCCGAGGCCATAGACCCTAGACCCTAAACCCTGAACCCTAAACCTTAAACCCTAAATCCAAAACACTAAAGCCTGTCCTACGAACCTCTAGCTGACTCTAACTCCGAAACTTGGATCAGTTGAGTACCCGGAAGCTCTGGATAACCCCCAATCGTGTAAACTTAACGCCCACTTTTCCCCAAACCCAAAATTAAACCCCCAAATTTCTAAAGCCTAAACCCCTAAACCCTAAACTACTAAAGCCTAAACCCCTAAATTCTTTTGACCCTAAACCCTCATTCCTGGCCTGAGGTCCCGGAAAGCTCGGGTGGCTCGGGACCTTTGCTCCCAGTCTGCTTTGAGGATCACAGGCGTGTCTGAGCAGAGGATTAGTTAGGGTGCAGGGTTTAGGGTTGTGTGTATCAATCGTTTTACGGCTGCTGCATGACATTCTGAGTCTTGTTGCAACTGCAACGGTTGCTACCGACATTACTATCGTGTCTCGTGCATTTCGTTGATTGTCCATCTTCTTGTGATGACCACTGCGCACATGCCAGCAGTTGCTGCCCAAGAACGATATGATCAACTCGCAGAGCATGGAAGACTGGATTGCCCCTTGCCTTACCCAGTCCAACGGACAGTCGTGCATAGCAGCCCCTCTTTTCTGTGGCTCCTGCTCTGCGTTCCTACAGCCCGGGGTCCGGACCAGCGTGAGAAACGTTTGGCGAAAAGATCCTCAACCCCAGCCATGAATCGCAAATCCCAAACCCCCTAAGCCCTAAACCCCTAAGCCCTAAACCCCTAAACCCTAAACCCCTAAACCCTAAACCCCTAATCCCTATGGCATGAGCCCAACTCGAGGCAGCTGCCGTCTTCGAAGAGCTCCTTTGGGATGGAGATCATGTTCGTCAACCTGTCACCCAGAGAGCCCAATGCCCCTTAATTAAGGAATATGCCTTAAATCAGAATATTAAGGGCCCTATAACTTAAGGTATAAGGGTTCTATAAGGGAATTAAGGAATATGCTTTAAGCCTTAAATCATAATATTAAGGCCCCTATAATTTAAGGTATATTCCTCATTTAAGGGGTATTGGGCTCTATGGGCAAAGTCAGGCCATTGAAGGACACAGGAACGAAGGGCATTGAGACAAAGCTCTCAAGAGTATTGATATGATTGCCTTTCCTATGCCAGCAAACCTTGTATGCTGCGCCCCTCCACCACCCAGCTGCAGCAGGGGTGCTGCCTTGTAGCAAATACTTTGAAGTGATCTTAGGGCATGCGCAAAAGCGGTGTAACAACAGACATGCCAGGTTTGGCAACAGCAGTATCGGGACCGGCATGATGACGAGATGACTTTGGAACCTCATGCACATCCTTCCGGAAGCTGCACGAAGCCAACAGGGCAATCTTGCCTCTTGGCTCCGTCTTGCTTCTAGGTAATGCAACAGCCTCACCATCAGAAGCCTTCTATGAAAGCAAATGCCAGCTTCACCTCAAGGCGGTCGCTGTTTCGGTTCAAGAATAGTCCTCAACGACCGCTGCTTGAAGCCCGGCCCATCTCAACCCAAAGCAAGACTACCGCAAAGATGGTGAAGTTAGTTCACATGGCTGGGACCAGAAAAAACCAGAGAAATCCTGCGACTGATAGCATTGCACAAACAGTACATGACAGGAGCATCGCAGAAGCGCATAGCCACAAAAACAGTATAACCATCCCCCCCCCCCCCACACCCGAAACACTAAACACACACACAATCCTGAACCCTAGACCCCCAAAGCCTCTTGAGCTCGTCGGGAGTCTCCTTAACGAAGACCGTTTGGAGCCTGAGCTGCAGTGTTGACCTTCCCACCATCCACTCTCAAGCTTCACTGGGGGTTAGGGTTTAGGGTTTAGGGGGCAGCTATTAATCTTTGTCCTACTTCCATTCTGAAAAAGTAGGCGGCCATGCACCCGAGCTTGGATTGCTCCAGGGCATGGGTAGCATGCGGAGTATGCTGTTTCACCAAGACCAAACCCCAAAGCCCGGGTGAGGCGTCTACTACAGTAGGAGCCTGCTTCGACAATCCGAGGGCGCACTGCTTGAGGAGGCGTACCCACAGAGCCCAATACCCCTTAATTAAGGAATAAACCTTAAATCATAATATCAAGGCCCCTATAATTTAAGGTCTATTCCTTATTTAAGGGGTATTGGGCTCTCTGGGTAGTCTGAACATTTTTGAGTCCTGGGGAGCCACACTGCTGGTCGGCCACCTCCTGCCATCGACCCTGACAAAGGCAGATGGATCTGGAAATAAATATCTAAAAGGGTTTAGGGTTTGTTTAGGGTTTGACATTTAGAGTTTAGGGGTAGGGAGTGTAAGGCTTAGGGCTTAGGGGGTTTACGGTCAGGGTGTCCATTGATCGACCCATCTGGCGCACTGTGCAATTAGGGGATCCAGCAAACAACCCAGAGAGCAGGCGGTGGGTCTAATTACGGCATGGTTCAGCGTCTGGGACCGTCGGCCTACGTGCACAGCTGCGGGTCGACGAAGGTCTGTGTAAGGGTTCCAAGGTCTGCGACCGGCCCAGTATCCTCCACCCAGCAGTACATCGGCCATGCGAACTCACAAAACCCCAACCCTAAATCTCAAAGCTTACATGCCCTCAACCCTATAGGCTATATTGCGAGCCATTGTGCCTCTCTCGCTTCCTGCTTCTTCTGGCCACCTTATGGGGTTTCAAGGTCGGGCCTCATAGGTGCGGACGATGGCTTCCCTTGCCTCAGGAGCAGAAGCAGAAGCTAAAGGCTAGAAAAAAGGAGCAAGTCGATAGCGCCAGGTCTCATCACAGCTAAAACTCCCTGCGCCGATGCTCAGCATGGAAGCCGCTTACATCATCATCGTCAACGTCATACGGAGCACCTCTTAATCCTGTTCGTTTACAGGAGAACGCCACGGTTACGTACTTGGCACCTCCAATCATAAATTTCAAGCGAGAGCTTTCAGTACATTGGTCTGCTGGCTTCTCCAACTTGTCCATTTCGAAACTGATTTGGAACAACTACTAACAGCTGCTAGTAATCGTCCTGTTCGGACAATGACTAGGTCAGAGCAGCAGGGAAACCAAACAAGACTCACTGCTGTCGCTGGCTGCTGAAAGTGTTCGCGCCGTAAACAACTGAGAGCTGCTAGACTGACAAGCCCAAGCAAATTATTACATCCTTAAAACCCTAGACCCCAAAACCCTAGCCACGGTCCTCGGCCACGAGCTCGACAACGAAGGGTGTGGGAGCCTAGGTGCGCTTGCGGGTGTCAGAGCTCATGTACTGGCATCTGCTGGGTTCAGCCAGGATTCGGCATTCAGCCCTGGCGCCTTCAATCTTAGTCAAGTTCTTCTTGGAAGCAGCTGATAGGAACTAAAAGCAACAGCGACAATGATACGTAGTAACGACAGGGCTACCAATCGTAAAGAAGTGACTTACGAGGAGTACCAATGCCAGACAGGATTACACTTGCTTTGCAACCTTGCATTTTCAGACAGCCCCATTTTGCAGCTTTTTGGGGTTGTTCTAAACTTCTGGGCCCTTGCAGCATCCTAAACAACAAGTAGATCGATGGGTTTTAGTGGGACCCCAACCAAAAGCAACCCCCACATGCACATGCTCCAAACCCTAGTGGTGCAAACAGCAATCGAGAAGTTGCGAAGTTTTCCGACTGTGAAGATATGGTGAACGTAGTCCCCTAAACCCTAAATCCTAAACGCAAACCCCTAAACCCCTAAAGTCTAAGGCGCAAGCCACATCCCCAGCGCCGGTGAATTGACCGGAAATGGAGAGCTCCTGAACAGAGGTCTGTTTGTCAGCGTCTTTCATACAGATTCCAGCATGGACTCTACGGTTTAGGGTTACGGGTCTGACAGAGTCTAAAAAAATCATGAGAGGTCGGAGCGGAATATGCGTGCTGCTTATCGTGACCCCCGTCAGGTCAGGACACGGCTTAGGCTAGCAGTCTTGTCCATCCGGGAGCTGTGAGCTCAAAACTCTAGGATGTGAACCTCTGAGGCTTATAACTCATCGAGCACCTTTTACTGCAGCCAGAGGCCTAAACTGCCTTGAACATGCCAACACTCCAACTGCACCCAAAATCTCTAGCACTATTTATATACGTACATATATATATATATGTATATATGTATGTATGTATATATATATATATGTATGTATGTATGTATGTATGTATGTATGTATATGTGCATACACACTTCGCTTCTTGCAACTCTTACTGCGGCGATGACCATTACGTTGCAATAGCTTGTGGAACTAGTCTATCTCAATGAAAGCACGGAGCCCTGTAACAAAGAGAGCGTTAGTAATAAGAAGAGGGTTCGGGGTCTGTTCTGGTTTCATGCAATCGGAGCTACACAAGGGCAGGTATAACGACAACCTATTATAATAATGGTAATAATCATAGTAGTAGCAGTAGTAGTAGTAGTAGTAGTAGTAGTAGTAACAATACTAACTATGGTAATAGTATTAATAAATAATCACTCACCCAATCACCCAATATTGCATGGCCTCCAATGCCCGGTGAAGGTTCGTCAGTGGAGGCAGCTGGTCGACCACCACCTCCCAGCAGTGCCCAATGCATGTGGGTAGTTCTCTAAATTAGGTCTCTTTTAGGGGTTCCTTAAAGGGATCTATAAGGGTTTCTATAAGGGTTTCGACTAGGGGACCATAAGGGTTCTATATAGGTAGTTCTCTAAATTAGGGTCCCTTTTGGGGTCCTTTGTGTAAGGGTGCCGTACTATATTTGGGATCTAAGAAGGGACCCTGATGTAGAGAAGCACCCCTGTAGCAAGCGCTGATGGCTTGGAAGCCTCAACACGAAGTGCATGTGAGCTTGCGACAGTGGGACGTGATAAGACCAAGAACTAGCAGACCTTGCGAGACGTAACAGAAGAACACTGAAGATATAAATAAATGGACACACGACTAACAGCAATACCAATTATGCGAACATCAAATAAGACCAACTGTAGTGCTGATAATCTACCAAGACGAAGGAAGTGAGGTAAACAAATCACAGTGCTCCTCTCTACAATGCCACAAATGTCTTCGAGTTCCGAACTGGAGGTGGACTTGTATTTCTGGAGTCGGGGTGTTGGGGATGTGGATTCAGGCTTCCGTGGGTCTCCAAAAACATTGCCAACAACTTCAATACCAGGACCACCTGCAGCTTTGAGATGCTAGGCCGCTCAGGAATAGAATAGGCTTTGCGTATGCTTCCTGTGGATTCGGAGCGCCTCAACCTGCCCAAAAGAAACATCTAAAAGGAGCTCGGGGTTTGTCGCGCGGCGAGGGTTAACTCGGCCCAAGATTGCTGGGTGCCTCGTTGATATATCTCCTCAACCGGAGGAGGTTTTCTCTCCGGAAGGAGGTCAACTCATAGCGAGCGCGGCACCTGAGGCTTTAGGACTGCAGGTGTTGGGTCCAGCCCAGGGGACACCTTATCATTTACACTACGCCCAACATTCCATAACCCCGCATAACCCCCCAGTCCTTAAAGCCTAAGTTTTCGATTCCAACCCTTCGTAATTCGAGTAGGACTTGGAAAGATAAGGGGAGAACCCTACAAACTACTCCGAGCCGTATCTTCGGGTTCTTTGACACATTGAGGGTTCTTTTAAGATTTTCCTTCTATAGATGTCAGAAGGAACCCCAAGGAACAATTTCGACAAATATGCGCAAGCTTCTATGCTCGTGTAAACATACCCATTGAAGTCACTCTCATAGAAACTCTTGTAGAAACCCTTATGGAACCCTAAACCCTAAACCCTAAGAAACCCTTACGGAACCGCTTATACAGGAACCCCTATCACGCTTCTCTATCTATGGTAAGGTTGGAGGCCAACTCGGGCAGCGCACTCAGCGTCCATGACTAAGTTGTAGATGGAGAGCCAGACCTGCCAAAGGAAGGGTAGCGGGGAGCCGGGAGGAGGGCTTCGGGTTGAGCTGTAAGATTTAGTAAATTTAGGATTGAGGGTTTAGGGCCAGGGATTTCCAAAGAAACTCGTATTTGAGCTCACTTTTGTGGTTTCGTGATGGAGGTTTTTCTCTTCCTGTTCGGCTCTTGGGTTCAAGGGTTTGGGCAATGCTGGAGCCCTTGAGGCTCCGCAGAAAGTTCGGCGAAACTCAGATGGAATGTCAGCCAGGTGCTCAAGTGGGCTCTATCCGCTGGGGGGGAAAACTCTTGGGTTTAGGGCCTTGGTTTCAGGGCTTCTGGAAATTGGCGACTCAATGCGCCGGCCAACTCGCTCCGATTGCCTTTGTTCTGATCAAGTTCTCTTCCAGGGCCCCAGGGCAGATGCCAGCTAGAAGAACACGGAAGGCCATGGCGATGCCCGCGACGTCCAGAAAAACCAGCGAGCTCTCATCACCAAAAAATGCCAGAACCCTGGAACAGGGCCCCTGCACACTTCGCAAATTCCGAATGCCCAGACTCAGCGACCTGAAAATCCCCAAGCAATGAGACCGGGAGAACCTGCAAACAATGAAGCTCTATGCTCCATCCCTAGAGCCCCGAAGCACCAAGAGACCCGAGCCCGCGTAGTAGCAGAAACAGTGCGCTCACCCTAAACCCCTGTCAATTCCGGGCGAACGCCTGCGACTGCAGCTTCGGCAAACGACCCTCGTCATCTGCCTGGACGAGGCTTTGCTGGTACTGGAACAAAAACAACTGTGGTGATGGTGGTTGTGGCGGTGGTGGTGGTGGTGGTGGTGGTGGTAGTAGTAGTCGTCGTCGTCGTAGTCGTAGTGGTAGTAACAATAGTCGTAACCGAAGTCGCAACAGTACTCGTCGTCGTCGTCGTCGTCGTCGTACGACAGTAGTACCAGCAGCAGCAGCAGTAGGAGAAGCAGGAGCAGGAGCAGGAGTCGTAGGAGTCGTATGCGTGGCAGGAGCTTCTTCGCAGTTACCGAATAGTTGGGTTGCATGAGTGACACATGGTCATAGGAGTCAGTGGCAATTGACCTTCTTCGAAACTCCGGCTTAAGAAATCCTTTATGGCACTTACACTCCCATGTCAGTTTCCGATATTCATGGGACCCGCAGCAGGCCCGGTATTGGATGCTGTGAAGCTTTTCTGGAGTGTGTTCTTCGGCCCTGGAATTGGTCAGAACATCTGGTCTGGTAGCATTGCACTTAGCCGAAGAACATGTTTATAGTGCGAGGCGGGTAATGCGCCCTTTCCGGCGGGGTCCGTTTGGACTTCGAACTGCTATGCCTCCACGACCTGCCACTTGTGCTCTTCGAACTTCTCTATCCTTCCGTTGATGCCTCGGTGCAGAACAGGCACGCGAACTTTCAGGGCCGGGGGTTCCAACACTATGCGCTGATCCAAGACCTCAAAAATCAGCACTGGCACAGTAGGACCTAGCCGACCAGCCTGAAAGCTCCAAGCCCAACCCGCACCTCCCCAGCACTCATCCGCCCCATCCCAGGCTCTGCTCAGGCATCGGCGATTTCTTCGGACCCAAGGAGCCTGGCCGTCGGGCTCTTGAAGCGCAGGGCGTTGCCCATTAGTTTCCTAAATCCGGATGCCTTTGCCGCAGGCGACTTACTACCTGCTTCGGGCTTCCCGGCTGCCCAGCTCAGATTCGGGGAAAGAAGGGAGAGAGCGGAAGGTGGTGGACTCAAAATGACCTGGACCTGGTTACCAGCAGGTTGGCAACGGCTCTGAGAAGACTTACTCTTCTTCTTCGTCTTCTTACCACGGTCACCACTTTTTTACCACGGTTACCATGCCTCTGCTCTTGCGTCCTTTAGGTGCTCTGGCAATGAACCCTTCTGCTTGCTACTGCACTCGAGCGCACCGTTGGGACGACGGCAGACTTCCAGAAGGAAAACGAAATTCGAAACCGTAAACCAACGCCCTTTCACAAGCTACCGGCCTTCTCCATGAGAGGGACCAGAAGCAGAAGAATCTCGGCACGGACACCACAGGCTCAGGCTTCGCATAAGCAGACCATAGGTCTTTCAACGCGGAAGAGGTTTGGGAGCTCTTGTTCGATCTGCATCCTGCTTCAGGAGCTGAGGACATGATATTCATGGGCATTGACTTCATTTCAGGTGGCCACATGCACCCATCTCCAAACAAACGCTTCAAGAGTATTTGCTGCAGGTATGTGGCTCCTGCCGTGGAGAGGTTGAGGTCAGGACGTCGTGGGTTTCCAGCAGGCGTGTCGTCACCGCAAGGGGCACTGCCACACGATGGTCGGTGAGGAAGCGGATGATGGAGATCACGCACATGCAAATCTGGCAGCCAAAGCTTCGGGGTGCAAGTCCTTCATGAGGGATCCTCTAGAAGGCTGGTAGGTTATCGGCTGTCAGACACTGCATTCATCTCATCAACTAACTTGTCTCTGCAAGGCTCTTGCTAGAACATCATGCAGCCCACAATGTCTCAGACCGCCGGCCACCTGAAACTCGCATTCCACGAACTGCTCATCCAACATCCGCACGTTGTCCCATTCCGTGCACTCCTGCGAGCCAAGATTCGACACACAAAGCTCCAAGCTGCAAGGCTCCATTATAGCAAACCAGCAAAACTGTCCGCTGTCCTTGGCAGAGGCGACTTGCCGAACGAGCTCATCGTTGGGTGTGCAGACTAGGTACCTCTTTGAGAACAAGCTCTGAGATTGCAGGCGGCCTATGGGCCTACAGGACTCCGCACACATTCCATCTGTCCTAAGCATCTCTACTAAGAGCCCTAAACCCTAAACCCTAAGCCCAAAAGTAAAGCCCCGAAAATCAAGGGCTTCTCGTCGGCCTTAGCTTCCGGACACAGTAGTCAACCAAGTCGACGAGAGCATCCCCCGCCTGCTTCAAGGGGCTACAGCTGCACGTCCTTTTGTTGCCGTGGCTGCTTTGAAATCCCAAAGCAACCGTGAACCCGTATCTCTGCTACACCTACAGTGACCTACAGCCATCGGACATAGCATAGTGTTATAATTGTAGTCGCGGCTGTCTGTCTCGGCTCCCTAAGCTCCACCCATTGGCTCCTAAGTAGTTCCTCTTTGTGGTTTACATTTAGAGCCCTTTAAGGTAGTCCCAAAAAGGAACTACTTAGGGGCCTATGGGCAAACCACCCAACTTATGTCATGCTTGCGAGCCCCATCTTGAACTTTCGGCCGCTTCATGCTCAGGCTCCCTGAGCCTGAAGACATCAAAGAACCCAGATCGCCCAGATTTCCAGACTGCAACCCCAGACTTGATATTGAACGCTTCATACGCACGCCTGAGGCAAAACAGTGCCTCCTCACAGCTGGTGCGGTGGTAGAGGCAGACCTCTAGAAGGTTGGCGACCGACGCCTGGCTGGTTTAGGGTTTAGGGTTAATGGGTTTAGGGTGCGGTTTAGGGTTTAGGGTTTTAGGGTTTAGGGTTTTAGAGCTTTAGGCTTTAGGGTTTAGGGGGATTTCCCTCCCCTTCCAGCATGCTTCAAGGAAAGCCCGCTGGGCAGCCCGGAGTTATGCTTTGAACTCAGCTAAAACGTCAGTCAGATGTAGCAGTAACAGCGGTAAGGCCCTGGAAATGATAGCGAGCGTGGTTATGGTATTGCCGGTTAGTAGTACTTAAACCCTAAACCCCAAACCCCTATTCCAGTGCGTATCAGGCACTATCAGCAACGAGCAGGAAGAGCTCCTAGAGGTGATGTCCTTGATCTCAAAGCTCCTCAACGCGAAACCTTCTCTGAGCGCGCGCGTGCGCGCGCGTCAGCATCCTTCGTAATCAAGCACTACGCACTGGCGACAGAAATTCTCCGAGGCATGTGGGAGGCAGAATGTGGGGGGGGGGGGGGGGGGTTGACTTTGAACGTGCTGGTAGCACCTTGGCTGCAGACGTGGTCGTTGTGCAGTCATATCAACACTTGCGTAGTGAAGCAGTGATGCAGCAGAGCTTTCTGTCTCTCGGTGGTGCTTGAGCAACTCCCGACAGTTATAGTTATAGCCATGTCTGCGAACTATCGAGAGAAAAAGGTATACGCTTCTATTTCAGAATGGCTCCTTAGAGAACAGGTCCAAACAAAACGCAATAAAGTAAAGTACTCCAGAACCCGGACATAGCAATTTCCCTCCGTTTCTAGACCTGGCAGTGTGGCCACGCACGGCCCTACTCCCTGCACCCAGAAAGTCCAACACATCAGCCCTGAACACCAACAGCCCCAAGCCCGAAACACCGCTGAACGCCTCGTGGTACACCGGAATGTACGTTCGGAGTGAGCTGAACTTCGCAATCTTGGCCTGCCCCGACCGACGAACGATTGGGCTCTGCTTTCGGGATTACTTAAGTGATCAGGTTCGAATAAATGATGATCCGTCTAGGTCTTCAGAGAATCAAAAAACTTAGTAAGTAGGTCTTGAAATATCTTAAATAGGGCTTCCAACACTCCTGACCTTCCGTATACGCCCTACTTGCAGTTAGTGATGACCATTTCCATTT
>CAJNJA010000360.1:5655-15899 GCA_905231915.1 Symbiodinium necroappetens | reverse complement strand
CCCCCCCCCCCCCCCAGATGAGGAGCTACGGTGCTGCTATACTAAAGCCAAGTACTCATTGCTGCATCTTTCGGATGCTCCAAGCTCCTATGACTTCCTATATAACCCTTACCGCCCTTACCACAGTCAGTATGGAATCCCTGAATATAGTCCTACATATTCCTTATAGAAGATCGATTATAGAACCCGTGAGCCCTAAACCCGAAAAACCCATGTGGCACCCATGATGGATCCCGGCTCCTCTGAAACCCCGAGGATCCCTCCTCTAAATGTAGAGAGACCCCACTCGCTGCGGATCACCGCAAGGCCCCCCATAAGATTTCGGGTTCAAGATCCACAAACCCCTCAACTCCAAAACCCTAAACCCTGAACCCCTAAGCACTTGAATCCTAAACCCCTAATCCTGGCCGATCCTTCAAGCAGCACAGGGTATCGCTTCGGGCGCCGGTGCGATGCTGCTCGCCTACAACAACGGTGGCTTGTATAGGGAGTTGCCCAGGGCCTTTCAACGTTTAAAAGAAGCCGCAAGAAGAAGCCCACGAAGTGTAGGTTTCTGCCTGTACAGGGCCTTGCAAAAAAAATTAACAGCACCTAGCCAGAACAGAAAGCCCACAGAACCAGATGAGAGAAACACACCTTAAAAAAGCTAGTGCAGCCATCTAACAGCCAAGCACCTAGCCTACAACACCCTACAAGCCCCTGTATTCTTTCTCTTTGGTAAGGTTCGGCAATGGTGGCGACACAGGCGCCCGATTGAATCGGCCATTCGAGGTTTAGCACGTTTTAGGATTTAGGGTTTGGGGTTCTAGGGTCTAGGGAACTCGGATGTTTGGTTTACGGTTTCGAGGGGTTAGGGTTTAGGGTTTAGGTTTTCGGGGGGTCAGGGTTTAATAGGGTTTAGGGTGGTTAAGGTTTTAGGAGGGTATCTGAACAGGGTCCCTAAGTGGGTTCTCCAACGTATTGACCGGCTCAACTGCTTACAAAGTCCCTCAACTCTACACGTCCCCACGGGTTTTGTGTTTTTGCGGGCTGATATAGGGTGTGTTTGTGCGGGCTGATACAGGGTCTTGATAGGGTTTAAAGGGCGTCCTGCTGCTGTAATTGTGTATAGGGTCCATGCTAGCGTGCAAAACGGCGCATGGCCGGAGCGTTAGAGGTTAGAGGCTTTTGGGGTTACCCATAGGCCCCGAAGCAGTTTCTTTTTGTGGTATGTATTTAGAATCCTATAAGGTACAGTAATCCCCAAAAGTAACTACTTAGGGGCCTATGGTTAGTGGTTCAACCAGGGCTTCAGGCCACGCAAACCGGGGGTTCGGTCTTTGGAAAGAAGTAGGGTTTAGGGTTTAGGGTTTAGGGTGCAGGGTTCCGGGCTTGCAGGGGCTGGGTAGTTTTTCTTAGTGAGGAAGTGCCTGCGCAGGACGCTCTGGGGCGTGTATTCGGGGCCTAGGGTAGATGTTTGTTCTTGGGCCTTCTAACAGGCTAGGGTTTTAGGGTTTTAGGGTTTAGGGATTTAGGGTTTAGGGCTTAGGGTTTAGGCTTTGCATGCCGTGCTTTTTGTTTGGTGGGTCAACCTTGGGCCACGAAGCAGAGCTCAGACCAAGCTAGGCTCAAGAGGTTTACCGGGACATCGGCTATGAAACACGAGCCGGAGTGGATTGCTGCTTAGTTTCCTGTTTTTGTTTAAGGTTATGTTGTTTTAGCTAGGCATCTTAAAGCTTCGGGACTTGGTTTCGTCTGTTAGTGAAAGTAGCGTTTAGTTTCACCCCTAGGGCTACCCTAGCTGCCCCACAGGGCTCAGAGCGGCCGTTTGGCTATCATGCCTAAAACCCTAAAGCCCTAAAACTCTAAAACCCTAAAACCCTAAACCCTAAAACCGTAAACACCTAAAACCCCAAACCCCCAAAACCCTAAAACCCTAAAGCCCTAAAACCCTAAAGCCCGAAAGCCAGAGGGCCCAAGTTCGCCCGACAACTGGCCCACCAGCGGCGCGGGTGGCTGGCCTCCCAGCAACGCAAGCTTCTCCTGCAAGGTTTAGGGGTTTTAGGGGTTCAGGGGTTTAGGGGTTTAGGGGTTTAGGGTTTAGGGTTTTAGGGTTACGGGTTTAGGGTTTTAGGGCTTTAGGGTTTTAGGGTTTAGGGTTAGTGTCGATAGCCCGTACGGCAAGGTCCCCAAGAAAAAGGGGCCCCGAACGGCTACCATGGCTCACGAAGCAGTTCTTTGCCTGTGCGGATGATGAAGGCGACCCCTCGTCGCACTCCGTGGAAGAGTGGCCACAACCCTGGGTTTAGGGTTTAGGGCTTATAGGGTTTAGGGTTTAGGGGTTTATAGGGTTTAGGGTTTAGGGTTGCCTTGCAAGTTAGACGGTCTCCCGTGAGCTTCTGCAGAGTATTCCTTTACACTGGAGAGCTCTGGACCTGAAGCCTCGACGGCGTTCCTAATGTACACCCGCCGCTTTTGAAGATTCAGCCCCGCAACAAGAACCAATGAAGCCCGATAGAAACCTTCCAACAAATCTAGACACCTAATCCCGAATTCCTCAGTAAACCCCTAAACCAACAACCCTAAACCCTAACCCGGGACCCCAAACCCGAGAACCCAAACCCCCAACCTAAGAAGAGACCCTGAAAGCTAAACTCCCAACCCAGGACCCCGGACCGGAAATGCAAGCCCCGAAACCGAAGCTGCAAAGGCAAACTCAACCCAAAACCCTTGGTGCACGCAAAGAGATCGGAACAGTTTACGTACCGTCCCTGGGTAGTCATATATTCTACATTGAATATCGTAGCACTAACACTCCTTTGGCTTTGTTCAAGCCGTCTGATATACTAAGACAAAGCATTTATTATGAATCCTTTTAACTCCAATTGAACCCGCTTTTTTTGTACGCAGGTGAGAGAGTTCTCGCCGGCATCATCCAAGGGGCGCCGACTTATTTGGCGTTCACGACCCAGAGCCTTTGTGTGACCTCCGAAGGGCTTTACCCATAGGCCCCTAAGTAGTTCCTTTTGGGATTACCTTATAGGATTCTAAATATACACCACAAAAAGGACCTACTTAGGGGCTATGGGTAGAGCGTTGGGTCAGGATTTGGGGCATTGGGTGCAGGATTAACTTGGGCCTAATGTTTGAGGTTCAGATCAGTTCAAGGTGTATAAGGTTAATAAGTCTACGGGATTCAGTGATCCTGAAGCCTAAATGGGTGGGCTGCAACTCTGCTTGCTTAAAGGGACATGATACGTAGAACTCGATACAACTCTCATCATACTAGGGGCCAATGATACTTTGAGTGTTGTTGTTGACCTTCACTGGCTCCTTACCACCACCTAAACCCTAAACCTTAAACCCTAAATTCTTGTAGCTATGTCGAATGCACGAATATAAACAAAACCCTAAACCCTAAGCCTTAACCGCACACCTAGTAATGTGTGGTCCTTTCTAGGGTCTCTGGGTAATCCGTGTGGTGGCTGCCTAAACCTTGTTCGGAATTCAGAAAATTGCGGGGACGCATTTTGGTCCCCACAATAAAGATCCTGTTTTATATGTAGGAATTGTAGCAGGGTGCCTAATTTCTGCAGCTCCCATGTTGCTTAACCGCCTCAATCTGGACCCTCGGCTTCGCTCTATCCAAAACCACAAACCCGAGAACCCAGTACGCCAACCACGTCATCGTGGTGTTGGGTCGACGTCGTGGACTCTGCCCCTGCTGCTCGTGAACTTGCTGAGGAACCTGAAGCAGGTGGAGTTGCACGTGATGGAGACTGCCCATGGGCCCCTAAGTAGTTCCTTTTTGTGGTTTAAATTTAGAATCCTATAAGGTAATCCCACAAAGGAACTACTTAGGGGCCCGCGGGTGATGAGTTGCTGGAAATGAGTTTGTCGGGGGTGTCTTTGATGTGATGTTGAGGAGGTTTTAGAGTGAGCCTACTTTGACGCGAATCGGCCTCTCTGCTCTGCGGAGAGAAAGGCTCAACAAACTTTAAAGAATCCCGTATAATCCCAGGCCACAAACCCGAAACCTTCAAGACTAAACCCCAGAATCCACACAAAGCCTCAAGAGCAATAAGGTAGGTTCCAGAAGTTTAGGGTGCAGGGACCAAATCCAAGAAGAAACCAGAGACAACTTGAAGAAGCCCCAAACCCTAGCCCCGAAATCCCAAACCCTAAACTCCTAAACCCTAACCGAACCCTAAACGCTAAACTCCGATTAAACCCTAACCGAACCCTAAACTCCTAAACCCTAAACTCGTAAACCCTACACTCCTAAACCCTAACCCCTAAATCCTAAACTCCTAAAACCCTAAACTCCTAAACCCTAACCCCTAAGCCCTAAACCCTAAATTCCTAAACTCCTAAACCCTACACTCCTAAACCCTAACCCCTAAATCCTAAACTCCTAAATCCTATACTCCTAAACCCTAAACTCCTAAATCCTAAACTCCTAACGCGTAACCCCTAAACCCAAACCCTAAACCCTAAACTCCTAAACCCTACACCCTAAACCTTAGGGAACCCGTAACCCCCTAAACCTAAACCCTAAACCCTAAACTCCGAAACCCTAAACTCCTAAGCCCGAGAATCCTAAACCCTAAACTCCTATCCCCTATAACCCCTAAATCCTAAAATCCTAACCCCTAGGCCCGGGGGTCGGCTGTCCTTCGTCGCGATGACCCCAAATGTGGAGGACCCTCCCGGTACCACAAATTCCTGGATTGAGGCGTTTAGGGTTTTGGGTTTTAGGGTTTGGGGTTTTAGGGTTTAGAGTGTGTAGGGTTTAGGGCTTATAGGGCTTTGGCATTAGCGTTGGTTTTGGAGACCTAAGTCCATAGTAGTAGTATTTATATGGAGCCTCTTGGAAAGGTTCTCTGAAGATTCCGATAGGTTTAAGAGTTAGAGTTCTATAGTGATATTGTGGGAATTCGGAGTTTCGATTAAACGGGTCGTTCCCTAAATTAGGGTCCCATTTTAGATCCCCAAAAAGGTACATCCTACAACCTGAAAAAGCATGCGCTCAGCCCTTCGTTACGGACGAAAAGCTCAAAGCTTCATAGTATATGGGTATAGCGCCCCTGGACCCCAAAAGTATGCAGAACAATCGCCTTCTTTAGTATAGGTATTTGGCCATCATTTTACCTACTTTGGGGTGTTTGAGGTAGCCCTCAGCCACGCTGGGTTTTTCACAGCACCTGTCTTCGACTAGTACAGTATTATAGTATATTGGTTCGGAATGATCAGGACCAGTAGCCTCATACATCCTCTAATAGCCTGCATAAAGTCACAGTCTACTAGAACAGACCAAACAGCCCTCTGGCCCCATGCTACTTGTTATGAGAGCCATAAAGTATTGCATTGTCCGTTGAGAGGTTCGGGCAGCAGAGTTTAGGGTTGAGAGGTTTACGGTTTGAGTTTAAAGGGTCGACCACCCTCTTGGCGTATGGGGTTTCGGGCGGGTCTTCTCTGATTCTGATTCTACCTGAAGTGTAATACAGAGATATATAATAATGCGGAAATCTTAATACGAAGCCCTACAGAGGTAGGTTATTCCGTGTTCGATCCTGAAAGGTCAAAGCCGTGTCCCAGTCAGGTGTTTCAGATGGACTGGATTCTCTGTGAAACTGTGACGTTTACAACAAGAGAACCAGAGTTACCCTCTGGAAACTGGGTGTGAAGGGTCGCTTGAGGGTTTTAAGGGCTGTAAGGGTTTACGGCTTAGGGCTTTTAGCATAAAGCTGGTTTTGCACGACGCCCTTGTTTGTTAAACTTCGAATAGGAAGGAAGTATTGGGCCAAGGACTGGGATATGCTTTTACAGATGCTTAAACTTCATGGCCGAATCCAAGACTCTACATGTCTAACTGCTTCATAAGCTTTTGGGAAGTACGTAAAGGATCAGGGGACGTATTAAGCCACAAACACTCAGACGACCCGACTTAGGAGGCTACAGCCAAGTATAGCTGTACTTGCGGCGTCAGCTGAGACAAGCCGTGGTGACGGCCGACTGCTTCCAAGTTCAAGCCAAGTCGATTCAGCTGCGTCTGTTTTGAAGCCCGACGAGCTTCCAACCTTGGGTTCACATGCGCGAATGAGGAGAGGGTCTTCTCAGCATGAGGGACACGAGTTTAGCATCCGGAGAGATGGTTTTCCCCGCATGCGTGCTCGCGCATATCTCGGAATCATGGGTTTATAGGCTCTAGGGAGCCACCTGCTTCGACCGCAGAGGTTGCCAGCTCGGTTGTGAAACACTTGTTGTGGCATGTCCTCATCTTTTCAATAGAAGCCGCGATGTCATGCACAGTTCGAAACATGTGAATAGTTCCGCGATGTTCTCCGAAACGTATAGAGCCACTTATGTGAAGTACAAGACAGTTCTATTTACTTTGGGCTTGTCGCGCATGGCTCCGAATGTATATCGTTTCCCTCTTGAGTTCATGAACCAGAAATTCCGGCACAAAGGGGTCGTACGTCGGGACATGTGCTTGACCGCACGCGAAAAAGCCAAATGGAGGGCTTAGGGTTTGGGGCGGCTTAGGGCGGTGAAGTCTTAAGTTCCAAAGCCGCCCCAAACTTGCGGAGTTCGGTTTGCACGACCAGCCCTAAACCCTAAACCCTAAACCGCCGAATTGCAGCGCCCCTGCAGCCGCATGCCTTCAACCTTGCAAGCCCTAAGCCATTCTCCTTCTGCGACCATTGAGAATCCTGTGCGGTTTTCGAAGAGCCGAGCAGAATGCAGAAGATCGGTGTGGGTGGTGCAAGTTTTTTGGAGGTTCGGGCTTCCGGCTCTGTTTATCGCGTTTTTGGCTACCTCGGTTTCTCATTCTGGGATCCTGGTAATATCAGGTCCAAGAACATGTATTGCGTTCTAGGGCTTTGGTTGAGGAACCTAATCAGCAGCAATCAATCTGCGACATTCCACCGGGAACCGGCAACCTCTTAGAGAGCACATAACCCTAAGGGTCCATGTACCAAAATAGTAGATACTTTGGCCCCGAAGTACCCAAATAGGGACTGCTTTAAGGCCAAAGTATCTACTATTTGGGTACATGGACCCTTAGGGTAACCTTAAAGGTCCATGTGCCTGTATCATTCGTTTCGTATTTTGACCCTGCAGTACCAAGAAGAATTGCTTTCGAGGCCCAAGCAGATTCTGAGAAGGTACCTGGCCCCTGAAACTTTTATGGTGCCCTTTATAGACCCCTTCAACCTTAAGCCAGAAAGCCTAAACCGATTCTAAACCCTAAACCCTATAAGCCCTACCCTTGTGGAACAGACCCCTTTGAAAGGAACCAGGACAGACCGGTTTAAACAGGAACTCAGAGTCTGCGTAGGAGCTCCCAGCGCGCCTGGAAGGGCTGGCGGCTCAGATTTTGCAAGTTAGGTCGTAGGATCTTGAAAGGGTTCCTTCAAAGGGGGTCTTTTACGGTGTCCTTGAAGGGTTCCGTTCAGGGGTCCTTTTAAGGTTCTTTTTTTTATCACAGGGTTTAGGATTTAGGGTTTATTTTTGTAAGGGGTCCGTTATGGGGTCCTTTCAGGGTTCCTTCGGGGTTGGGTGTAGTAGAAAGGTACCATTACCATTTAGGGTTTAGGGAGGTCGTGCTTCCTATTTTAGGGTGCTATCAGGATTCGAGGTTTAGACTCGACCCCAAGCCCTGAACCAGTCTACACGTCAGGTCTGGGGTTCCTGGCAGTTTTGGAAGATCAGGTTTCATCAAGGCTGCCTTTTGAAAAAGGGAGAAGAGGGTTTAGGGTGTTGCTATAGAGCATGTAGGTTTTTAAATTTTAGGGTATTTTAGTATAGATCTGAAGGTTCGGAGTTCAAATCTCGTGGTCTAGAGGGCTTGAGTTGGTCTATCCTTTAGGGTCAAGGCCTTCACGGTTCAAGGTTTTGGGTTGAGGTTTTCCGATAAGCCATCCAGAGACGTTCACGAGCAGTCTACAAAATGAAGGCTTCTCAGTTTTGTTATGTTTCTGTTCAAGAAAACCAAAAACCAATCAATGCAAAAACCCAACCACCCCGAAAGTCAAAACCACCCGAACTTCTGCATTTGCAACGTATACATGTGCTTCTTCACCCGCATAGAACCCTGTGGCTTAGCTTCGGGGGTTTAGTGATACAACCTACAAGAAACCCGAAACCCCCCTAAAGAGCTGTATGAAGCCCTCATGAAACTTGACCTTAAAGGGTTTAGGGTTTTGGGTTTTGGGCACGATATGCTCTGATAAGCGCCGAGTGTCCCTGGCTCCAAAGTATCCAGAAGTTCGAAATCTGGGTTTTGTATAGTAGTGCTGCAAGTGAATGGGGATTCTTGGGCGCTTGAACCTTTGCCAGTCCCGATGTAGGTGGCTGTCCACCTCTTCTGGTTGCGAGGCACAGAGCAGCCCCTGTATACGTATACTATGCGGTTTAGGGTGTGTTAGGGTAGTTTACCCCAGCACCTACAAATGAATGCCGAAGGGCTTCGCACAAAACCGCCACAGCTGGAGCTTTCATCGCTTCTAGGTTTTCAGGTTCAAGCTTTGGGCTTCTAGGGTTTGGGGTTTACAGTTAGGGTTTAGGGTTTAAGGTTTAAGGTTTAGGGTTTATGGCTTAAGGTTTGAGTTTAAGGTTTAGGGTTTAGGGTTGAAGGTTTAGGGTTTAGGGTTTAGGGTTTAGGTAGGGTTTGGCGGCTAGGTGTGGAGTTCGGGAGTTCAACAAAAGGACCCGCGTGAGGTGAGGAGTTTGTGCTCGGCTGAGGGGGATTATCAACGGTTAAGCCAGTTAGGGCTAGAAGCCTGGTGTCTTTAGCCACGCTGTTAAGGTTCAGGATTTTCGGGTACCTGGAACTCCTGTTACCCCAAGAGCATCCGGACAACAACGTCCTAGTGCCAACACTTCATCTTCTGCTGTGGGCTTTGTGTCCTCCAAGTTGTTCATAGTCGGAAGCCCAAAGTGACCAACAAATCCCGAACATCGGTCATTCTCTGGGGGCCTAGTTCGTGTGCTTGGTTTAGGGTTTCAGGTAAGTAGCCATTATGCGGCGGGCACTTTACCCAAACCCCAATAGCAATTCCTAACTGTAGGACCCTCTGAGATAGGCTTCTGCAGCCAGACCCCATGAGATGTAGCTCCCGCAGAGTTTGCTGGCTTTGAGGGCTCTAAGCCACAAGCCCTTACCCCAAGCAGTATGCCCATAGGCCCCTAAGTAGTTCCTTTTTGGTGGTTTATATTTAGAATCCCAAAAGGTAGTCCCAAAAGGGAACTACGTAGGGGCCTATATGGGTAGACCCCATATTAAACTAGCGCTCGGCCCCACACGAAACAAACCCTAAACCCTAAGCCCTAAACCCCTAAACCCCTAAGCCCCTAAAACCCCTAAACCCCTAAACCCTATAACCCCTAAACCCAGCGCTGCTTCAGAGCAGTTGACTCATCACTCGGCCAGGGCCTCATCTTCCGAGGAACCGCCACCCCCGCGGAGAGGCCGGGACCGACTTCCCGACGTGGGAGTTTTTTTTGGGGGGGGTATGGGGGATTAAGGTTTAGGGGATTAGGGCATTTGGGTTTAGGGTTTAGGGTATTTTTTTTAAGGGTTTTCATCATATGGGAGTTTCCGAAATTAGGGGTACCTTATTCTGGGGTCCTTATAATGAGGATCCTACTATTTAGGGTACTATATTAGGGTCCCCTATTTTCGGAAACTCCCACATGGAGAGCAGAAGAGAGCGAGCCTTCAGAGTTAGAAGCTCAGGATTTAGAGTTTAGGGTTTAGGGCTTTAGAGTTTAGGATTTAGGGGTTTGGGGTTTATAGGGCTTTGGTCTTGGGGGTTGAGGGTTCAGGGTTTAGGGATTAGAGTTTGGCGTTTAGGGCTTAGGGTTTGGGTTGACGGTTTAGGGTTAGGGGTTTAGGATTTAGGGTTAGGGTCATAGTGATGGCCTATTCATGGCCTGGTGGTGGCGGAGGCTGGCGTGGCCAGCAGTCTTCATCTTCATCGCAGAGAGAAGACGGGGGATGGCATGACCTGCAGGCGAAGAACGACCCAGAGACTCCAATACTCCTTAATTAAGGGATGTACCTTAAATCATAATATTAAGGCCCCTATTAATAATTTAAGGCATATTCCTTAATTAAGGGGTCCTGGGTTCTCTGGGAAGAACGAGGTGACAGCAGTGGTGTCCGACGGGGGGTCCTTGGTCGCAGCGCTGCGGAGAGCGCTGGTTAGGGCTTATAGGGCTTTAGGGTTTAGGGCTTTAGGGTTGAGGAGTTTAGGGTT
>CAJNJA010000349.1:0-18443 GCA_905231915.1 Symbiodinium necroappetens | reverse complement strand
GGCAGATCATGCATGGGGACGGACATCACCCTTCCCCTTCCCCACATTGGTCTGTCATGCGGGGGGGGGTGAGCATATATATATATATGTGTGTGTGTGTGTGTATGTATGTATATATATATATAAGGATAAGCCGAAATTATGAGGTTGCACTGGTCCTATTTTCCTAACCCCCCAAACCCTTAAATCCCTAAACACCCCCTTAAAAACAGAAGTTGGTGAGGACGGACAAGAAACCCTAAACATTAAGCCGTAAACCCTAAGCCCTAGACCCTAAACTCTGGCTCTAAACTCGAAGCCAGGAGCTTTTGGTCTTCCCCTTAGGCTGCGGCATGTGGCGACCTGGCTGTGGCGTTGGGGTTTCCTTTGAGGTTTTGGTTGAGTTCCTTTAGAGGGTTGTGTACGGGTCAAAGGTTATAGAATATGCGGTTATACGGTGTGTTGTAAGGCGTTTGTTCGGGTTCCAGGAGGGCTTGTCAAACTGGTGTTAGATGGTTTCATAATGGTTTGTACTGTGTTATTTGGATTAACGCAAGGGTATTGATCGGGTCAGAATGTATACGGGAGGGTTTGGGGGTGTCAGGTCTCTGAAGCGGGGGGGGCGAACTTGTTTGGGCGTAGCTTGGGGGTCGGCCGAGGGTGTGTGGGTGTACTCAGCTCTCAACATTTCCAACAGCAAACTCCTGGGCGCCGATAAGTCTACTAGCCTAGTATATTTCTCATCGTCTACATGGGTCTCCAAGAGTAGTTGCATTTTATGTGTACACGCCTATCACGAAGGGGTCATATTAAACCATACAGTCCCAGTGACAGTACTTAAAACCTCGAACCTGAAACTCTGTTAAGCTGTAAAAACCCTAAACCCGAAATCCTGTCAAGCCCTTAAACCATAAATACTAAACCCTCCTGCCAAGTCCCTAAGCTTTAACCCAAAATCCGTGATCCAAGGTTTCTAGTCAGCTTGAAGTTCCTGTGACGCGGCTTGCAGTTTAGGTTTCAGGACTTTGGGTCTTAGGGTTTTAGGATGTTTCGGACTTTGTACGTTTAGGTTAGGGTTTCGGGTTTTAGGCTTTAGGGGGGTTGTGGGGTTTCTGGTTTAGGCAGAGGGTTGAAGCTTTCGGGTTTAGGGCTTCGGGCTTACAGGGTTTGAGTTTTAGGCTGACGGGCTTCACTGGCTTATTTGCTCTGGAGGGGTTGACTAATTAGTGTGAGTAGCTTCTTGTAGACGCTAGATAGCTATACTGTAATATACCCCCCATGTCAGAAAGCCTTGTAATTATAGATCCGTGCTAGTTCGCCGGGGGTCCCATGATAAGTTGCAAGCATTGAGGCTCTTACTGGACTGAGGGCGCGACCCAAAGTGGTGAGCCCGAGTTGTTGGTTCAGCTGCTGTTTCAGAGCCCAGACGGAGCTGCGGGCCTTTTGGGTGTGGGCTTGGGCCCCTAAGCCTTCTCCGTATCCTGCAAGTCATCCACGAGTTTAGCCCTGTAACCCGGATAAAACTCCATAGGGACCTCCTGAGTCTTGAACTGTCCGTGTTCTGGTGATGCCCCTCCACCCCACGCTCTATCTCCACATGTCCGAAATACACTGTAACTACATCCCTGCCTTTGTTCGCCCAGGTGGTACCTGTGCAAGGCGTATGCAGCACCACATCCATGCACACTCTTTGACGTTTGCAAGACGCTGGGAATCGCCATTGCGCCCTTCATCTGCATTTACGACCCTGCGTTCCAAAGCTTTTGCAGCCTCCACGAACCCCGATTGAGTATTCAGCCCTGACTTTAGACTTTCCATCGTTACCAAGTCCGATTACACGTCAACCATCAGCCCATGCCGGGATTCTTTGTTAGAATTTCACCGCCTCAAACACTACCCTTACAAAACAAAACCTTACCCTTACCTGACCCTAAACCCCATGCGGCTGTCGCCACTGCTTGGACCACAGACCAGGACATTTGGGCTTCCTTGTTCGTTCATGTTTTGTTCGTCGTGTAACCTAAGGGGGTTTAGGGTTAGGGTTTGGGGTTGTTCATGAGATTCTTGGTGTTTCGGGGCCCAGAGCCTCATAAGCAAGCTTTCCGAATGATTTCAAGCTGCAGAAGTGTCTAGAACACTTCTTGTCAATTGTGTGACAAAGCAAATGTTCTTATAAGCACAATTCCAAACAACACTACCTGTAAAGATCCCACTTGCTACGTCCGACATCCCTGCCAAAGTTTGTGTAAGCGCCGTGAGTCCTGCGACTCATACAAGCTCAAGTCTCATGCGGGTCCGAACCATTCGCAATGGTATCCCTGTATCGTCTGCTCCTAGAAACACGATCGTGTACTCCAAATCCCTACTCAAGTCGCAAGCCTAAGTCCCAGCACCTACCCAGTAAAGCTGTGGCGCCGTAGAACCTGGACCTAAGCGTAAGGGTTCTATGACGCTCAGCAGTCGGGTGCCCTTTGGGCTTACGATGCTACAGTCGCTGGAATGTTACAGGGGTTGTGTGGACCCGGACAACCATGCCTTCTGTTCCATAGGTTAGTTTACCCCTAAACCCTACACCCTAAACCCTGAACCCTAAACTCTTCGATTAGTTAGAGCCGGTTATTAACCCCATTCGGGAGCTTCAGGTTCGCGCTCTTCGCAGGGGTGGGAGCTGGCGCCGGCTTCTACATCTTGCGAACCTTGCCTCTGGCAGAGTCTGTTAGGGCTTGGGGCTTTTGGGTTCAGAGTTTAGGGCTCTCAGCAATCGAGCGTATAGGCTTTAGAAGGCTGTGCACTACACTCTCTCAGCTTGCTTGTGCAACTATATATTGTTATTGTGATTATCATTAGGATTCTTTCTTAGTAGTGGCATTCGTATTATTGTTATTATGATGGCTTAAATGGTCGTTTTGAGCTGCTTTTCAACTTGTTGGCTCTCTGGACTCCTCCACTGAGAGTTTCAACCTCAATGCTAAACCATCAACCCTGGCATTTTTTGGTGCTGTGAAGGCTGCCCTGAACCCCACAGCGTAAACCCTAAACAAACCCTTGAGCCCTGGTAAGGGAAGAGGGAATCTATATGGGCGCTCTCGAAGAAATGCTAGAATATGATTAGAGGGTTTAGGGTTTAAGGTTTAGGGTTATGCTACTACGGTATACTACTACCAAGGCTTAAGCCCGCTGTACAGTTGGGCCTTATCTCCTCAACCCGACTGCAGCCGCTGCAAGACCCGACTCGCTGCAGCTGAGGGCGGGCGGAGTCACTGGTTGGCCCGGCGATCTTTGCAGTCTGTGATCTGGCCCAAGACTTTGGGCTTTGGGGTTTCGAGGCTTGGGGTGGGCTTCCGCCCCATCCTCGAATTCTTCTGGTCCAGTACACCCCCATTCTCTGAAGACCTACCGCTTAAAGGCTCGCAGTACTAACAGACCCTAAACCCAGAGTATCATGAACTATGGGAAGTTTGGTGTATTCCATATTGCTGGATGTGTTGCAGGAGTCTGTCCGTCAGCAAACCCTGCGCCCAAAGACCCTAAAGCACAGCGCCGCACAGGACTTCCTGGTGGTTCACCTGTAGTGAAAAGCTTGGTATCACCAGCAGGTTCCCCAGCCCACCTAGAAGCTCTAACCCCTAAGCCCTAAATCCGAAATCCTAAACCCCTAAACCGTAAATCCTGTCCTTCTCTCGTTGAACAGGCGACTGCTGCCCTGGCCCTGCTACGAAGGGCCCCAAACCCAAAGACACCTCTAACCCAAAAGGCCTCGGGATGGTGATTTAGCCTTACAAACACACTGCTGCTGCTGCTGCTGCTGCTGCTGCTGCTGCTCCTACTAGTCTTACTACTAATACTTTCTACTACTTACTACTACTTACTACTACTTACTACTACTACTACTACTACTACTACTACTACTCCTACTCCTGCTGCTGCTGCTACTACTACTACTTCTTCTTCTGCTACTACTACCACCACTACGACGACGACTACCGCGACTACGACTACGCCTACTACTACTTGTTGTCCTCCTCCTACTTCTACTTCTACTTATTCTAGTTCTACTTCTTCGACGACGGCTGTTGCTGCTGGAATTGCATAACTAGTTACAGTCACGTGAAGCCAGTCTCATTCAAGACAACCCCCTCCTCTGATGCAAATTTCAACACACGAACCGGGGTTCGCCATTCCGATGTCGGACCGCAGCATACCTGACCTCTCAAACCACATCTTGTAGTTCCTTTTCTGTGCCCTTAAAGCAATAGGTTGTTTTGTTTTTGGTAAGGGGCACCCGGGGTTGGGTCGAGGTAAGCCCTAAATCCTGAGCCAAGGCACCTTGGTCGTGATGCTGGCCACGTTTTCTGAGAAATGCCTCCGCGTCGCTTGGGCCTGGAAGAAGCGACCGGAGTCCTGACCTTGGGCTTCTCCAAATGCTAAGATAGACCATAGAGGTCGGAGTAGTTTGTAGGTTGATACTATAGAATAGCCCCTTCAAACCTTTTCCAAGAGTTGAAGCTTCTACACCTATGACTCCCCGAGGATGTGTTTCTGAGCCTAGGCGTTCTTCATGCGGGGGGTGCTTTTATGTATACCCCAATCACTAATCTTTACACCCGTTGAGGGGCGTTTACGCTGCTGCT
Source organism: Symbiodinium necroappetens (assembly GCA_905231915.1). NCBI lineage: Eukaryota > Dinophyceae > Suessiales > Symbiodiniaceae > Symbiodinium > Symbiodinium necroappetens. Next base: position 13,833 of record CAJNJA010000349.1, on the reverse strand, counting down.
GTCTTGAACATGCCGGTTCTTTTGAAGCGGGTTTTGTCTTACCGAACCATGGGCTGCTTAGGGTTTAGGGTTTTGGGTTGCCGAGAAAACACGAACCGCCGAATCGCTTGCTTTAACACAATTCTGAAAGCTTTTCCGTGGTGAGTATACTCTTCTCGATCAAATGCCGTAGTGCAAATTTCGGGATGTGAGTCTCTCAAGGGTTGCAAGCAATAAGCCGAGAAATCCTGACCCTGATATCCTAAACTGCACCAAGAACCCACGCCGTAGCTGTTGTCAACCATGAGATCTTCTAGGCGCGTGGATAGGCCGTGCGTGGAGTAGAATCTCGTATAATCTTCCCGAAGCCCGCCCCAAACATATTGAAATTAGTAAGACAAGGCTTAAAATAACCCTGAAGGTAGCCTCTATTTTAATTCGGGTTCCTCATTATCGTTAACGATTAAAGCTTCAAAAATGACTATATTCTTAAGAATCAAAGCCCCTATCGCATCGAATCGCAGACAGGTTTAGATTGAGTCACACTCGTGCTATCACAACGACCGCTCCGCCGCCACCGCCACCACCACATGCTAATTCCAAGGTTTCTGGTTTAGGGCTTCGAGCTTTGTGTTTAGGGGCTTGGTGGCCTAGTATCACTACGACGTAAGAAATGAAATTAGGGCTCTCTCTCTTTGTATGTTCGGTCACAGGGCTCGGATCCTTCTCGGTTCTTTGGCCGGGCATCGGTCTCCAGAGGCAGCTGAGTGCACGGATCGACCCATGTGCACCTATGTCGTGATGATTATAAGGAGTGGGAATAACTAAATAGTTTCCCTCATGATCCTTATACAATAAATACACTGCATTCTGCTATAGTGGCCGCTGACCCCATCCAATTACCAAGTCTGAGACACTACTTTGAGGTGGAGGTATCCCAATAGCCGCCCTTATGCCCTGTTTGAAAGTAGGACAATAGATACAAGCATTACGAAAGAGTGCTTGCGGGCCAACCGGGGGGTTCAGGTTTCAGATTTGGCCTTCGGCAAACGCTAAAGCCATGAAGCCCTAAACCCGCTACTGCGAAGACCAGCGCCTTTGGACATTGCACGTTGTAGGAAGTTAGATGTTTGCATTGTAGGCTTTTTTTGTTAACCAGGTCTATGGCTAGCATCCTACATCAAAGGCTCGGTAGCCAAAGGCAGAAGCTACAACGGAGTCTACCTGTAGTTTCCATTTTGCTTCCTTTTTGGGGGGTTTAGCCCGTTTGATAGTTAGGACCCTAGAAGGCAACCCCAGAAAAGGAACTACAATGGAGACTATAATGTAGGGGCCTTAATAATTAGAATAGGTTTTCGGGTTATATTACTCCATAATCATAACAAGGAACCCCCCAAAATAGTATTGGTAATCATTCAGGCTGGACCCCTAGGAACTCCCTTCTTGGGGTCTAGGCAGGTAAAGAGAGGGCCTTAGGAGGGTCGGGGTGGACGGCTGAGACTTCACGGTCCGGCCGTCATCCCACAACAGCCCTAAAGCCTGAACTGAGTTAGGGTTTAGGTTAGGGGTTTAGGGTTTCGGAATCCTAAGCTCAATCTCAAACCTTAAACCCTGAACCCTAAACGTTGAATCCTAACCCCAACCTCAAAGCCTTTGAGATTGGGTCACCTGTGCACCGGGCACCGCTTTCGGAGTTCATTTCCCGGTCGACAATGTTTAACCCGCGTAGGAATAGGGTTGTGCTTTGCCAAGGCTTCATGTTTTTTAATGTGTCCTTGAAACAGCACGTGCATCCCAAGCCACGAGCGCTGCGCACATGAGATGCCATGTGTGTTCTCCTCAGCTCCTAAACCCTAAACCATGAATCGTATACCCCTAAAGCTCAAGCGGCAAAGGCGAATTCCTAAGCCGTTTCTTTTTTCCTGCAACCGCCTTCCCGCCGAATCTTCTGGCCCTTAGGCATGTTTAAGGTTTGGGGTCTTGGGACCTAGGATCCGTTTGTTTCTGGATTAAGGGCTTTAGAGTTTGGAGTTTAAGGTTTAGGGCTTAGGGGTCTTAATCATGTGGAGGGTTTGGGGTCTTGGGTCTTTCAGTTTCAGGCGAGATCAACGATATCTGAGTTGTAAGCTGAATCCTCTGCACTTGCGCAAGGGAGTTATAATGATAGTAGAGACCTCCCAACATCTCAGAACCCTGGAGCATCAGTCCCAAATTCAGATGCCATAATCTATTCCTTACAGCCTGCCCTATAAATCCTAAACCCCGATCCCAGAACTCCCAGCCCGAACCCTCCAGCAACGCCTTCCCCCTACCAAATGCCAGAACCCGTATTCTCACTTTAGCCGACTAGCCCTGATTGACCCCTAGCCCGAAGCCCTGAACCATTAATCAGTTAAAATACACATACACAAGAACCGTATATGTATAGGTATAGCCGTCCATGTAGAGGTTACATAGTACATGCATGTATATATATATATATATATAGATACACATACATACATGTATATGCATACATACACACATACGTATACACACCCACATGTTTGCTACCCAGACAGCGCAACCCTCAACGTTTGGGGAAGCAGATCGAAGATCGCTCCCGCTCCCCTGCATAGCTGTCGCACTGCGACTTCGGGACACGGCGTCGTCAGTCGGAGGCCCCATTGGGTCTCTTCAGGTTTCTGCACAGCTTCAGTAAGATGCTTTCATGACAGTTGAGTTCGTGGCTTGGGATTTATAATGGTGCGGATTCCCGAACTCAAGTTGAATCTATCCTCCCCCCATGCCGGACGAGAGGTCAAAAGAAGACGCGTTTGTGTGTATGTGAAACTTAATGATCTGGGTTTTTAGTGCGAAGCATGCCAGAAGATAGATGGCCTTCATCCCAACGGCAAGAAAGCAGCGAAAGCAAGTGCAGGTGGGGGCTATGCAGACCCGACGGGCCAATTCCATGGTTCCGGTTTAGATTTGGATCATACTCGTTAACATAAGTGCATGGTGGGACACCGATAGGAGTTACGTGTGGTCAAGGCCGATATGGTTCGGATTTGTAGAAGTCATGTGAACAGTGTGGCTGCCGGGATCGAAATGTTTGGCGTTTTGGAGACTTGCGTTGGTGGTTATATGAAGCTTAAGGGAATGTGGTTTACGGGGATTCAAATGGAGTCAGGCCAAAAAGTGGCTAGATTACAAGGGTTTGTATGTGCTAAACCAGCTGTGATTCTGGACTTCGTGATTTTCCAGCGCCAAATATCACATACACGTGGGGACTTCAATTATTTCAAAGGCCAGAATTTGCAGTTTGTTTTTGGAGACATGGATTATACTGTCAGACCATTGCAGGCAACAGGATGCAGTTCAAGTTTTGGACAACAAATAAAGTGGCGCAAATCTCCGGGCCAGCATGGCTCAGGATTGAAGGGTCATGCACCAAATCAACTTATGAACTCACGTCCGTATTATTCTGAATATCAATGTTTTGGCGCGGCGGTGTTGGCAATACTTGCTCGTCGTTCACTAATTAGCTGGAGTTGTCACAAAAGTTCGTGGATCTGTAAAGGTCTGTAGCAGGTCACCAGGTTTCGTCGCCAAGTGCAACAACATTACTGTGAGGTGGGGCCCCTTTGCCTAGGCAATACTCAGCACTAATGTTCTGTTTTCAGATAGGGTTTTTCCTTTGAGTGAAGGGAACATAATGACATATGCAACATGGAATACTATCATCCTGCTTTCAGGTGCAATGTTGTCAAGTGAAAATGGGGATCATAGACCTAGTAAAGACTCAGAGCCCGTCGACCCCCAAACGTACGGCCACTAAAACAGTCCCTGAAGCCTGAAATGTGAAATCGTGCAAACAAATCCGTAAATGCATCGATCTCAGGGGTGGAAGCGGGAAGCGGGAAGATGTACAAGTCTTAAAGTCCTAAGCCCTTAACCTTGAGGATGAACGGCAGGTTCGGGTTTACCGACTCGTAGACTTTGGGTTCTAGGTGGGAGTTATTCCTTATCATGCGGTTCAGGGTTCAGGGGGAATCTTATAGAACCCTTGTGGAAGACTCATAGACCGCTGGGTCACGTTACAGAACCTGTTTTTGCGGGCTCTGCGGTGCCGCCGGTGTCACAATGTCCAAAAGATTTCCTCGAAGAAGTGAGTTTGCGGACTGGCGGACTCAGTGCCACCCCAGACGGGTGCTTACCCCAACCGTCCAACTGATCCAACAACGAAAGGAGTTCAAGAGGTTTTTATAAGTGTTCTACAACCTAAACTTGAAGGCCTAAACCCTATGGGGTACTTGAACCCTCTGGGGCTCGGTTGAGAGACTTTTCTGTGAGCGTGCTTCGAGTCGAAGTCGGATGAAGTCCTAAGCCCTAAACTTTAGACCCTCTAAACCCTAGAGCCCTAAACCGAGGTGGCTCAAACACCGAAGGCCCAAAGGAGCGAGGACAACCGGGGATGACCAAGCTGTTTAGGGTTTAGGGTTTAGGCTTGGGGAGATCTTGCAGTTGAGACCGACTGATGCGTGTGGAAGGTTGTCGCGGCTCCTCTGGCTGTTTGAGCTTCTGTATCAGGGTTCCCTCTGCTCTGAAACTGCCATGTGTGCTGGCCGTGACGCCCACAAAGCAACAACCGTGGTGCAAAGTCTGACTGAGGAATTTATGTGCGAGAGGTGCCCGTGCCTGAAGATTTAGGTCGGATCATTAAGGCCTACTCGGCGCTTGGTGTTTCCGTCGGTTTCGAGGTCTTCAGGTATCGAGGCAGTGCCAATGACTAACCCGCGAATAGCGCTGAAGTTCTGTGAGAGAGTTTCTGGTCTTCGATGTTCCGGCGGTGCTCTGGGCCTTCCCGTTTTCCGAATTCAACAAAAGGAGGAAGATGATAAAGAAACCCCTCATCCTAAGTCCCGAGTATAGGCATTCACTCAGGAAGGCTAATGGCGATGTGAAGGAGGAGGGTACTTTAGTCAGACTCTACATTGCCGTGCTGTGACTGTGCCCCTTATGCAGCTTCAGAGCTGAAAGTAGGTTGTGGCTTTTGGTGGTCGGGCCAAGGGCATAAGACAGTAGACGGGACAGAGTCGACTATCGAGTTTATGTGAAGTGTGGTGGGTAGATTCCCTGTCATCGCAGCATGCCAGGTGTCTGTCAATCACGTGAGAGCTTCTGAGGTGTCCTCTTGACATCTTCAACCCTAAACTCTAAACCTCACAGGAGTTTTTTTTTGGCGTGCATCGAAGAGGAAAGAGGGACACTTCTATTCCTAGGCTATACCGAGTGTGTGCGTGTGTGGCTTGTGTCTGGGTGTGTATGCGTGTGTTGGTGGTTCAGGGTTTAGGGTTTCGGGGCTTCGAGTTGATATGCAAGGTGAGCCTTTGAGTACAGGCATGCGCACCTCAGCCACAGAAAAATATATCTCTATACAGATGTTGCAAGTTTCGATGTACTGTACCCGCTGCCCTTCCTTTTGGAAGGCAATCGATGTTGAAGCCCTAAACCATAGGTTTACTAGTAACTTAGATCCCCTAAGAACCCTAAGCTCAACCCACAACAACCCTGTTACCATAGGTGCATGTCAGCTAGCGGGTTCAGCAGATGCTTCTCCTGCCGCGCCGCTGTGAAGAAATCAGTGTGTCGCACGTTGCTTGACTCATGCTTCCAATCAGAGGGCTCTCTTTTAAGGGCTCCTCAATTTCATACTACAGGCTTCCTCTAAGGACTTAAAACGTTAAGGGCTCCATAACGAAGGATCTGTCAGGGGTTGGGATCATCCGGGATTGGGGCTGAGGGTGTCAGAACTTCGACCTTCAGAGATTTATGGGCTACTGAATATGACTGGTCCTAGTTCGTCAGTTTTAGTTTGACGGGGCTGCTTCTAATATGAAGGATTCCAGGTACTAGTTTGGATCTGTATCGAAGCTTACTTATCCATGTCCACTTGTTTCGAAAATGCCCATGTGAACATGAGGGGTTCTGAATTCAACCGTGAGTTTAGCATCCCCGGGTCCTAACCGTTGACGGGCATATCCTGCTAGAGGCAGAGCCAAGATCCAGGTAGCTTTTAGGGTTCGACTTCACTGGGTTTGGGTGCGCCATGACTTGATGATACACGGTGTAGGTGTTCCGTTCTTAACCCCAGGGATCCATTTCCCCAAAGTAACGGGTTATTGGGTTGCGGTTACATATTACAGGGTTAGTAACTTACCATTTAAGTAGCCGGAGCCCTTAGGGAATGATTTGTTTGCTCCCCCCTAAGCCTCCAAGTACTCCCAGTATTCGAAGCAGAGCTGATCCTTCGACATGTGGCGATTCTGTGCATGCGTAGTTCTCTACAGTAGTGTCCCCGTTCAAGGTTCGTTTTATTCAGGGTGCCGCCTTCTTTTGAGTTCCTATAAGGGGACCCTTAACTAGAGAACTATCCACACAAATGCGCTTGAGGGTCATTCGGGGTCTGCGTTGTTGCTGTACCCCTTGACCCCGAAGCCCCCTCCCACAGCAACCAAAACCCCGAACCCGAAACCCCACGGACCTTGTATAGGTCGGGGGTCTCTTTAGCTGGGGTTGATTTAAATTTTAAGGGCCTGTATTTAGGGATCCAAGATCATCCTAAAGCCCTAGGCCTCGCTGTTTGCAGCGTGCACAACGTCTTGGGTTAGCCACGTGGGCCCAGAGCCTTCTTTGCAAACCCCTACAGCTTCACACGAAGTGAGGTCAGCATTGTAAAACCCTAGCCGTAGTCTATTCTTCAATGCCCCCCACTTGAGCCCCTTAAACCCTAAACTCTAAAAGTCTTGTCCCTCCTCGTTGTAGCCCGAGCTGCAGCGGAGCCACTTGCGCCCATGGGGTGGGCCTGGTATCGCAAGGCAGCGGTGCTCCCTGCCCCAGGTAATCTCTATCATACCCTGGACATCCACAGTGACGGCCTGTGACAGGGTACTTCTGGGGGATTCGTGGTTGGATTTTGGATTTACCGGATTGGGGCCTCGGCAGTTAAGGGTTTAGGGTTTCAGGGCTTAAGACTTTGGGGGTTCTGGGTTGGTGATTCAAAGTTGGGGGTTACAGCTCAAGCTACCATAAACTACTGTGTTGTAGGTTCCCGTTATAAACCCGAATATGGGAACAAAGGGACCCTACAAATAGGTTTTGGTAGCATAAAGTAGGCTATAAGGTGTCGAGATTTCGGCTTCAAGCGTTAGGGCTTTGGAAGAAATCTGGGTGCTACTGGTAGGTAGAATGTCATGAATGCGGGCACTTGCCCGGAGTACACCCACATGACCCAATTTCTAGCATCAGCAGTCACGATGAAACCCTGAGCCCAAAATCCCAACATCTTATAAACCCCAACACCCTAATTAAGGCCTGAACCCATAAAGTGTCTTGTAAGAGTTGCACCCCATTGCTCTTACTAGGTAATTCGGGCTGCTTGGGCATCAGACCTGAAGAAAAATTTATGGGCTTGGATGGAGTTTCCGGCTCTAAATCTACTAGACAGAGGGATCTGAATGACATAGGGGCCTCTGTGATTGGAAAGATTATAACTACTACAAGAAGAAGAACAAGGAACCATGAGGTATGGTATTCCTTAGCTTAGCTTTTGGAGTTAAGGGTTATGGGGTTTAGGTTAAGGGTTTACGGGTTTAGGGTTTAGGGGTTATCAGGGTTTGAGTTGAGGGGTTACTGGATTAGGGTTTGGGGGTTTAGGAGTTAGCGAAGGATTCTGGTGTACATGTGGCTGGTCTAGGGTTCCGGGTTTCACTGGACACCTCAAGCCACCTTCCGAGAAAACCGTGGATTACACTGGTGTCGGCAGATCTTTTGATTCGGTGTGTGTGTGTGTGTGTGTGCCGGTTTTCTGTTCCCGTCGGCTACATGTTGAAGCTTCGTACACTTAGACATCAGCGTTGGCATGTAAGGTTTGAGTTAAGGATTTGCAGCATTTCCGGCGAGATTTTGAGAGCATCTGTCCGACCAGAGGCTTCTAGGCCGAAAGTCGCCACACACGAAGCTACAGCTCTCATCGCCATGGCTTGAGGCTTGCGCGATCGAGCCCCAAAACCCAACGAGCCCTACAAACCCCACGAACCCCAAGCCCTAAAATGGAATGCATAGGTTGGGGCCTGAATCCGGATCTTCCGTCTTAACCTTGGACAGCGCAGGCATTGTTGGACTCGTTAGTGGCGACAGTTTCAGATAGTGTAGATTCTTGAATACGTTGAATACCTGGTCTTGTTCTGTCAGTCCCCTACTATAGTCACGATCACTTTAAGACCTCTATAGTAGAGGGTTTCTTGGTGGGTTCTAGTCACTCTCGCAAATGCAGGCTTACATCCTTTGAGGTTTGGATGCCAGGCTGAAAATGTCGAAACCCTTCTAAACCCTGTCCTTCCAGTGCCCGATTGCCCAAAGTCCAAAGAACCCGCAACCCGAACCTTTCTTCGTTTGGGCTGCAGGGCTTTGATCTGGGACTTCCGTTTAGATTCAGTCAGGGGTTGGGGTGTATAGGCATCAACGGGCCTTCTTGAGCGGTTCAGTCGGTTTAGGGGTTGGGACACAAGTGGTCTTAGAGCTTGGGGGTGATTGGCTAAACGGGGCTGGGCTTTGGGCGAGCACCCCTGCCTAGACTGCCGCCTCCTGCCAACCGAAGCTTACCGAGTATCACCTTTCACTTTGGCGAGCAGATTCGACATGAGGAGGGAAACAAGATAATTTAGGGTTTAGGCTTTCGTGCTAAGTATTCATGGTACCGCGAGCCAAGGCTTTGCCATTCATGAAGCCTCGACAATCCTCATAGATCTGACGATGATCCCATCCCTTAAGCCCAAGAGACCCAAAGCCCAACTTCCTCAATTCAGTTGCCGCAACCCTATTGAAACCGTGAGCCCTAGCCCTAAACCCTAAACTTTCACCCTCAGCCCTGGATAACTGGAGCCCTCAATCCGGCCAAAGTGCCTCCTTGTCGCCTCGCATGGCACTCTGCGCCGCCTCGCGCGAGGGCGAAGAACGCCCTTTCCGCAAGCGGGAAACTCCTTAAAGGGTTTCCGGTGAGGGTTTAGGGTTTAGGGTCCTTAAACTACTTAGCAATGACTGTATGCGTATTCGAACGGTACGTCAGGGCACGCATGCAGACCGTAGCCAGGTGCTCCGAATGCAAATCCAATCTGATAAGTTCAGAACCCGAGAGCGAAACCCTGAACCTTCCACCCGCATACGCTAGAAAAGGCCGAAGCCAGCACCCAAGCTAGAATTGTTGAACCGTCTAGCCCCTGTAAGCCCTAAGCCCTAGACCTAAAACCCCTAAACCCCGAAGCCCTAAACCCCACAGACCCTAAGCCCTAAAACCTACACTTTTCACCACGAAGCTTCAGAGACAGAGCTTCAAAGCCTAAGCGCTTTTGGCTGCGAAACCTGGCAATGGCCCAGCCGGAGGCACCTCGCTTATTTCTTCGGCTTGGTTTGCTGCACAGGGTTTAGGGTTTAGGGCTTTACGTTTTTGAGGTTTAGGCCTTCGGGGTTTAGAGTTTTAGGGTTGAGGGTTTACCCGTTTTGTTGGTGCTTAGTGGTGTTTCGGGGAGCTCAGGCTATAGTAATTGGAAGCTTGGGCTCCCGCCATCTGCAGCTCCTGCTGTCCTGGGGATTTGGGAAGGTAGTTGGGGAACATAGCTCAATGCACACTTTGTAGTACACACTCGCTCTTCAATCAAGCAGTTTCCGATACTGTGCAACTCTTTAACTTCCCAGCTCCTGCTAACCAAACCGGCAAGAGAGCGAAAGAGAGACAGAGGGTTTGGAGAAAGTGCGGAGATTTCGGATTCCCATCCCTCAGACTTTCAAGCTCCCCTCTAACAAAGGAGCATCCGAACAAATAGCCACCATGAACTTCAGTCCTGCATATTGTAAAGTCCCGGCATAAGATTCCCGACGATTGTGTAATATATTCCGGCGCCATTTAGTACCCCTTAAGCCGCACAAGGGCCCTGTAACCCTACAAGGCCCGTAACCCTAAACCGTAAACCCGAAAACCCAAACCCGAAAACCCTAGACCCCACAAGCCCTGAACCCTAAAAGAATAAAGGGTGCTGGCAGGTGTCGAGGCATCTCAGGAGCCTGGCAGGGGCGCACTACGTCTTCCACTCGCCGGAGCGCCGGCGCGATGCGGACGGCGACGAGGCGGGGTTTAGAGTTTAGGGTTTTAGGGTTTAGGGGTTAGGGAGTTTGCGGGGTTTTGGGTGTAGGACAGGTTAAACCCCCGACTCACTGGCAATTTGTAACCACAAGGGATAGTGGCAGCAACAGTATGATGTTGGACTAGCAAACAGCTATGGGCCCAAGCTTTAGGAGTTTAAGATGTTCTGGCTCCTAAACCCTAACCCCTAAACCCTACACCCCTGAACCCTAAACCCTACTAACCCCTAAACCCCAAACCCTACACTTTCTTGTGGCTGGGTTTTGAATTTGGGACTGCAAGGTTTCAATCACCCGAGCCTGAGCCATAAAACCCTAAAAAGCTCAAAAAATACCCTAAAAACCCTAAACCCTAAACTGCCCTAAAAACCCATAAACCCCAAACCTCAACAACCCTGAACCCTAAACTGCCCTAAAAACCCTGGGGCCGAAAACTGCACCAAGCGCTAGGATTCTTCGGAACCCCGGCTGGGGAGCTCTCTGGTGCCTTGGGCCTTGAGCCAGCCCTTCAGGTTGTAGGGAAGGGGTTTAGGGGTTCAGCGGTTTAGGGGTTTAAGGGTTTAGGGTTTAGGGGTTTAAGGGTTTAGGGTCTAGGGGTTTGGCGTTCAGGGGTTCAGGGGTTCAGGGTTTAGGGGTTTAGGGTTTTCTGCAGCTCCACGGGTTCGAATTAAAGGGTTCTGAATGGGTTCCTTCAGGGTTTGAGGATTACGAATTCCAAAGTCGCGTGGGTTACTCGGCGTAGGGCTCCGGAGGTGCGGGCATGTAGGACCGCCATCCTCAAGCTGAGGGTGTAGGGTTCAGGGCTTTGGGGTCTTAGGGTTTAGGGTTTATAGTTTAGGTTGTAGGATGGGTTGTGCGAGACGTTCCTAGTGGCTGAGTCGATTGCCTCCAGATTAGAGTTTGGGGATGTCTGCTAGGGGCTTTACAGCATGGAGCATACAGAAACCTGGAAGTGGCAACTCAGAAAGCAAACGTTAAGACTCATCCCAAAGCTCTCGAAGGTTGCGGCAAGAAAGCCATCGCTTCTAAGCAAGCAGCGGACGAAGATGCTAGCGAGCTGTGCAAATAACCTGGCCCACATCCTGCTCCTCAGACTCCAACCGCGAAGTGCTCATGAAGCCTGAAAGCATGTCCTTGACACCCGTTAACCCTAATCCCTTAAACCCTTGTCTTTGAACCCTCGATCCCATAAACTCATATACCCTGCACTCAAGCTCATACTTCGATGCAGCGACCGCGCAACGAAACCTAAATCCCAAAGCGCATGAAAGCAAGCAAACTGAAGCAGTCCTGTTTCGACCCTGTCAGACCCAAACAAACCCATAAAGGGCTCCCTTGAGGGGAATCTTATACTACGCTTAAAGGGGACATCGTAGTACCCTATGGTACCCTTAAAGGGTGACGAAGCTAAATCCCCAATTCTGCAGCCAAGGTCCCATACCGAGTGCACGAGCCTGCAGCACATGCGCAGCACTTGTCGCAACTGCAGCACCCAGGACTAAAGTGGGGCTTGCAGGGCTACAGAAGCATATAGGCCTATAGAGCAAACATGTACATGTATTGCTGATCGAGTACTTTCGGGACTTGAGGGTTGAGGCTTTGAGATTTATGTTCGGCGTGAGATCAAGTCCGCGTTGGAGTCTTGAGAACAGGGGCAGTTCAGGATTTATACAGATTCACTGTCTGATTGAGACAAGCCAAAAGCCATAGTCATAAGACTATCTTGATGAAGCCCTCTACTTCAATCAAAGATCTCTCAAGCTTTGGGCTTCAAGCTTAGAGGCTTGATGGCCCAGGGTGTGTCCACAACAGTATAAACACCACAGGCCAACAGAACAGGACGCCAGCAAACGGTCCTTGCCGTTGACTCCGAGCCGTCAGTGGTCATGAAAAAATCGCAAACGGTTTCTTCATGTCCCCCAGGATGTTTGCGCAACATGTGTGTGGAAACTCGGGGAACAGAGCCGCTCCGAGGCTTCAAGATACATCAGATAGATTGATTTTGAGGCAGTTCTTCCATTACTGTATACTGATGCTGCAGTCTATTAACTCAAATTATAGTATATTAACGCAAATTATCTATGTGTTCGTTTACGATAGTAAACTATCGTATATTATAGTGCATTGCTGTATAATATTAATGTATGTTCTAGTCGGTTATCTTGAGCTTGAACTCAGTTACTCGGAGTCAGCCTCGGGTCTCGGGCGTTGGGACTACGACTTGCATACAAGTTCTGTCACCGGGATTGTAGGGTTTAGGGGTTTAAGGCAGTTGTAGGGTTTAGGGTTTAGTAATTTAGGGGTTCAGGGTTTAGGGTTTCGTAATTCAGGGGTTTAGGATTTAGTAATTTAATTTAGGGGTTTAGGAGTTAGTAATTTAGGCGTTTGGGGTTTCGGGGTTTAGGGTTTCGGATTTGGGCCCGTTCGGCCCCCCGGCCCCGAATAGTATTGCAGGGCCGGGTGGTTGAGACGTCAAGCATGGAAAATACCCTAAGCCCCCAAACCCTAAACCCCTAAACCCTAAACCCTAGCCACTAAACCCTACCCCCTAAATCCTAAACCCTAAATACACCCGCACACATACTGTTCCCTAATCCATATGATGCCCGAAGGCCTCCGTGACTCAGCCCTGAGCCCTTAACCAACTTACCTGAGGCCTAAACCCAGCACCGACACGACCCAGGTATGAGACCTACATGAAGAGGAAGGCCAGGCAAACGAGGATCTGGAAACAAGAAGATTGCATCGATTTATGCGGGGATCTGAATGATAGGGCTTGGGTTGCATCGGGCTTGTTTACTTTAGATAAGGGGGCGGCCTGAAATAGAGTTTATAAGTATATGTATATACACTTACATTTGTTCAATTGTCTATTTATTTCTTAAGTATATTCGAAACATCCCTCTCCCTTCTGATGACGGGTTCCGGGTCTTACTATGCAGCCCCTCAGAGCATGTTCCACATCCCCCCACCCGTCTGGCTGCATATTACCAAGGATTCTCTAATGCAGCGCTTGTTGTCACGAATATTGGGTCTAGGTATTACCCTAGGGCTTCTTCACCACGCAGCTCTTAACCCAGGGCCCCTGAGCCTTCGCCCCGGAAGCCCCAACACAAAAATCGACACCCCTACAGAGTCTTCACAGAGCCCTTGTAGAGCCCTTACAGAACCCTCCTTACCGAAGCTTCAGATCACCCTTCGAGAACCTTCTGGAACACCTAAACTTTAAACCCGGAGCCCCTCACCCTTGAACCCTTAAATTCTAAACCCTACAAGCCCCTGAACCCTTCAAGCCTTGAACCCCTAAACCCCATAAGCCCCCTAAACCCTAAACTCCCTAGGAACCCCCAAAGCCAGGGCACCTAACCCTAAAGCCTCAAGACGAGTCCTTCGCTTCCAGGCGGCCCCAGAGGATCCCATGCAGACCGTTGAAGTCAGCAGACCGAGGCATCCTTGGGGGGGCCTAAATGATCTCCTTGGGGTCTGGGCTTTTTTTTGGGCTCTTGGGTTTTAGGATTTAGGCTCTAGGTGTTGAGGGTTAATTTAGGGGCTTAGAGTTTAGGGCCTAGAAGGAGTATATACAGAAACCACAATCAGGAACCCTAAAAAGGCAGGCCAAGGCGAAGGCATCTTTTCGTGGGACCTAAGGTTTAGGGCGTAATGTTTAGGGTTTAG